>CABFOW010002778.1:0-21471 GCA_902141385.1 Timema californicum | reverse complement strand
CCCCAGTTCACCCAACCGAGATTCGAACCTCGATCTCCCCGTCACCAGCAGTAGAGCTCAACACGTCAAGCGCGTTTGCCAACTACGCCACCGAGGCGGGTTTTATTAATTTATTTTGATTAATTACGTAGATTATTTAATGGTTTAGTTGTATTTAAATACAAATATATTTGTTTTAAAAAATAAAAGTAAACTTTGGGATCACTTTTCCGAAAGAGATTCAACACACATGTAGGTTGCAATGCGCTGCCTTAGACCACGTGGGTAGTAATAGTTTTAAAATATCTTAATTTCTAAGAATCCATTTGTATTTACCTCTTGTAGCCTTTATCCTAATGACTACCCCTACCAGTGAGGACAATATTGCTTATTGTTTGGTTTTAGACAGTGGGGAAAGGGGGGAGGACGCAGAGGTAGATTTGCTGGAAAAAGTAAGAAAAAACTTCTTATCCCGTTATTTCTGCAATCGAGGTCGGCCGAATTCTCCCGATTGTCTTGTGTCGTTCAATTCGAACTAGTTCACGTGGATATGGTAAACTAGTTCGACTCGTTCACTTAGAGGATCCGTTCGATTTAAACCATTCGTCACGAACGACACATCTCTATTTTAAAGTCTACAAGCTGGATAGCAAGTTTACAAGGGTCAATAGTTCAGATACCAACAATATCGTACCCCAAATTCCTCCCCTTACCCCCTTTTCAGACACTTAGCTAGTCGACGGTGTTTGAAGATTGTTTACAACTAGATAGTCGCAAAGATTCGATTGAACAAATAAAGGACCATTCATTGTCTTCTATGTTTTATTTGTAATTTACAGTCTGAATAGACTCATTTGGGGGTTTGTTTAGGGAGCGGGGATAGGGCTAATACCCGGACCTGGCTTTGTGAAAGCAATTTTATTGAAACCAGAAAATCACTTTTGTATTTTATTTATTAAAACCATATTTAAGGTGAACTGATCCTAAAATGCCTCGTTGATAGTGAATTTGTCACTCGGTATTGCACGTGTTGAAGAACTCAAACTCGCCCAATCATTTTAACCCGGAGGCTGTGAGTCTGGTGAGTCTGTGAGCACGGTTAAACTCACGGTATGACTTGTGAGGTCTGTTCACGAATCAGTTAGTTCTCGAACATGACTTATGTGATTACAACTGGGGACCATCCGCGTAGACAGCCTAAAAAGGGTGAACTGTTCAGCTTGACAGAGGAATTTGGCAAAGCTTTCAGGATATTAATTCACTGTATCAATATTGCACCAACTTAGCGTGAATTACACCCTCTGACCCGTTTGTTGTAGAAAGAAATAATAGCACAATGGAGCTAAAGGATTACTAAGTCAGTTGGTGACCTGGTGGTCTAGTGGTAAAGTGTCAGACTTCTGTGCTGGCATTCGGGGTTCAATCCTCGGTCCCGGCAAAGATTTATCTGATTACCAAACCCTTCCTTCACCTCTGACAAGACATCTTGTGAATGTGGGGAATGCCAGGCCTCCATCGTGGTTCGGATTCCACGTTAAACTGTAGGTCCTCCATTTCATCTCACAATAATCCTACCATTACACATTAGCGTAAGTGCGAATAACCTGAAAGGGTAATAAGACGTGGTGATGATAATAATAATAATACTAAGTCAGTTACGATAAGACACGAATAGTATATTAAAGTATTTCAACTGGTTTTAACGATCAACGAGAAATTATCAATCGCTTCCAAGGCATGTGGCTCAAATACAACGGTATGTACCGTTTTATGGAACTACTTTTCTTTTCTATCTGAACTTGTAGTCCCTTTCGCTCTTAACCTACAGCCACCCTTTGTAATGTCATTAAGAAAGAGGCGAAATAAAACTAGGAAACTTCGTGTTTAAAGGTAAAGACGAAAGCTGGCCGCCAGTTCTAAAATATCTTAAAACTTTCTGTTGTGAGCCTCTCAAATAATAACTTTGTTAGTTAAAGAGAAAATCTAGAGGCTTTTTAATCGAGCCTAGTCTCATAACTCCAAAAATATGTTTAAACATTTCTTGAAAACAAGCAAATATCACATTTTCACACATTTTTTCTATTAATAAAACTCAAACAACAGTGCTGTCAAAATAAAAGAATAATTTTTTTTTTAAATTTGCTTTTCTGTGAATCATATTTTGAAATAATGTGTATTATAATTTAATTTTGGCATTAGAGCTTAACGTCTGCGTGGCAAATTCTTTCTCACCAAGGCCCCCTTAACAAAGCCGGAATAGTTTCTGGGTGACGATCTTGGACGATCTATGACGATCTATGACAATCTATGACGATCTATGACGAACGTGTGAAGGAGAGATTCACTATAACCTTCTCTGGTTGCAGAGTTTTCCTGAATCAAAAGGCCAAGTAATTAGGTGACTTAAGTTCGATATTAAATTCGCTGGACAGGTGAGAATTTTGTAATTACGATTGTGCTTTCAAGATATCATTGTGGATTAATATGGGATATCAAAGCAAGAAATTTTGCCCAAATTATGTGTCGTGACGTCATAATAGGCACTGAAGCACTAAGAACGTGGCAAGGCATTTGCCCAAATTATGTGTCGTGACGTCAGAATAGGCACTGAAGCACTAAGAACTGCAAGAAGGGTGGAAACAATTGCGTGCCTTGACAGTGTAATAATAACTAGACAAAGTATGTGAACCAATCTTTGAACTCCAACAAAACTCAACTGAAGACAGATATCTTTCCAGGGCGTCTCTTAGCTTATAAGTACTGATGGGAACCCAATCAAGTGAGAAATGAATGTTTTACGTTTTGTATCATGCTTAGTATTAGAATAAACTTCACGTGATAGTAGTAATAATAAAACATTAACATGTACTATCATCACCACGTCTTACTACCCGTTCGGGTTATACGCACTTACGCTAATGTGTAATGGTGGGGTGATTGTGAGATGAAATGGAGGACCTACAGTTTAACGTGAAATCCGAACCACGGTGGAGGCTGGGATTCCACACATTCACAAGATGTCTTGTCAGAGGTGAAGGAAGGGTTTGGTAATCAGATAAATCTATGCCGGGACCGAGGATTGAACCCCGGCCGCCAGCATAGAATACTGACACCTTAACCCTAGACCGCCAGGTCACCTACATGTTAATGTTAATTTAGTACAAGAAATTTCGGGTCAGTATGTTGGTAACGTTATTTCAGCACACCATGTATAAGAAGAAAAAAAAGTTATTCATTCTTAGTACTACCTTAAAATTCATATTAATTTATTCAGTGTGTTGAAATTGTACTTAAGTATTTATTAGTTGACATTTGTCAATCTTTAAGATGCTCTGTGACATCACAAATAAATTATCAAGGTCTAATAAATTTTAATTATGTTTTTGTACAAAAATACATACACCAGAAAAATTAATATTTCCCTTTATGGTGAAATAGTTCTGTACAAATAATTATTTTAAATTTAATATTAATATCATACCTTGAATCCATGGGACATGTTGCACATACATATATTTTAATTTTTAAAATTTTGTATAAGCTAGCTGAAAAAAAAATCCCGCAGCCTTTTCATACAAAATTAAAATTTGCATTGAGGATTCTAGTAGATTCGAACCCAAATACAGTAGGAATTTATACTAATTAACACCAAGACAAAAAGGCATTTATACAACTAATGTTTTGTTTAGGTCGAAGTACGGTTCCTGGTTTGGTTCCATACTCGATGTCCAAACACGCCATCGTGTCTTTTGTTGACGGCCTCCGTCGGGAGATGAGGAAATGGTCGGTCACTGTCCACGGCATTGAGCCCATGATGTACAGGTTGGTACAATAACCGGTGTGTCATGGCCCAGCACAGCCCTGGGACCTAGTTCTGACCATTTACAAATACACCCTTGGATAATTGTAAGCTGTATTTAGCACCGTGCTCTACTACCCCTTCAGGTTGTGCGCTTATGTACTATTTACACTAACAGTTTTAGGTATGAAGGAGGTGGATGGGTCCTCTCACCACAGGGACTGAATCCCCCCTCGTTACCCTCCTATAGACTACCGTCAGGGGGCGGATATGGCGGTCGTAGTGACAGCAACAGGTGTCCGGTTGAAAACAATTAATTCTTTATTAGAGAAATGTTACATCATTTAGATTATTATTATTATTATTATTAGCACCGCGTCTTACTACCCGTTCGAGTTATACGCACTTACACTAATGTGAGATGAAATGGAGGACCTACAGTTTAACGTGGGATCCGAACCACGGTGGAGGCCTGGAATTCCACACATTCACAAGTTGTGATTAATACACGTCTTGTCAGAGGTGAAGGAAGGGTTTGGTAGTCAGATAAATCTGTGCCGAGACCGAGTATTGAACCCCGGACCCCCAGCATAGAAGTCTGACACCTTACCCCTGGACCACCAGATCACCTACCACATCATTTAGACAAAGACATGAGGAACAGAGATCAGCAAATAGAGTTTAGTCAAGGAGTCAGCCTTTCTGGTCACTGAGATGATTTACATGCGTGGAGGGAGAGTGGAAAACCATTTAGTAAAAACCACCCTCATTACACTTGAATAAGATATGAACCTCTATCTTCCCGTCATCGGCAGTCTAGTCTACTGCGAGAGTAGCACCTTAGACCATGTAGCCACA
Organism: Timema californicum; assembly: GCA_902141385.1. Taxonomy (NCBI): domain Eukaryota; kingdom Metazoa; phylum Arthropoda; class Insecta; order Phasmatodea; family Timematidae; genus Timema; species Timema californicum. The sequence continues at coordinate 16,835 of CABFOW010002778.1, read as the reverse complement.
GGAGCGTGTTAAATTGTAGTTACTGGTATCTCGTATTTTAGGACCATCTATTAAAAACTGTCCAAGGTTAAGTATACTTTAGTTTATTCCTGGGCCAAACAAATACACGTTAGTAAGAAAGCCACAATAAACGTATATACTATTGGTTATCTAAATGTGGGGCCCGCCCACATCAGGGGAATGAGGTAAACAGCTGAAGGATTATTTCGCCGTGGACATAAGGACAGAAAACAGCCCGTCCCCCTCTGAGGTTAAATAGTTGTAGTGCTTGACTCCGATGAATAGTAAATTATTTTTATATTTAGAAGGCCAAACACATAAAATTGTTTCAAGAATCAATTATATAAGCTATTATTACCTGATTTGGTGACCGCATGGTGTAAGGGGCTACTTTCTAACTAGACTAGACTATCATTTATGAGGAGATCACGGTTCAATTCCGGTTAGGTGTGCTGACGGTGTTTTATACTAAATGATTTCCCACTCTTTCTTGCCACGCAAATGCTGGCACACTTCCTTTAAATGATATCTTCTTCATCCCTAATACATTAGCGTAATCAGTAGATAAGCATAAAACCCGAATGGGCAGTAAAACGTAGTACTAAAAATAAATACATTAGACTTTTTGCTACGCCGGAGAGAAGAAAATCTGAAGAATTTTAGGGTGGAGCGTAACTGTTGTGTCCTCATAAAAAAATAAATACGGATCTCAACCCAAATTTTCTATATGTTCAGGACACCTCAAGGAACTATTTGGTTTATATTTCATTCTTATCTTCATGGCCCAGAAGTGTCTAAGGCTATAAAAGAAAGAAAGAATGATTTTCGAACGTAGGAACCAATCTTTATTACATTTATTAAAGTTTTATCTTTTAATCTTTGTGAAAATAGAGCGGTTGAAGGTTGCAAAATTCAATAGAAATAATTAATTAACTCCACCTACTTTAAAAGTTGTTTAAAACACGTATTTCAGTTTTAAATAAAATGCTCCAACTACTCTTGATAATCTATGTGGCTTCCTTTACTACCTGCAGGACTCAGATGACAGATATGGAATCGTACAGAAAGTTCCTGAAACAACAATGGAGCGAGTTGCCGGAAGAAGTTCGACGATTGTACGGCGACTCGTATATAGACAAATATATGGTAACTTTTCTTCTGATAATATTTTCTCATACATTCAATAGTATAAGTAACAGGATGATACAGGGGGTGAACTCTGATCGGAGGAAATATTAAGAGCTCACTCATATTCTGGGATATAATTACTACCCTCAACAGCTTTAAAGACAAAGGATTTTATCTTAGCTGTACATTTGTGTAGAAGGTTAAATGGTGACCTGGCGGTCTAGGGGTAAGATGTCAGACTTCTGTGCTGGTGGTCCGGGGTTCAATCCTCGGTCGCGGTACAGATTTATTTAATTGCCAAACCCTTCCTTCACCTCTGACAAGACATCTTGTGAATGTGGGGAATGCCAGGCCTCCACCGTAGTTCGGATTCCACGTTAAACTGTAGGTCCTCCATTTCATCTCACAATCACTCTACCATTACACATTAGCGTAAGTGCGTATAGCCCGAACGGGTAGTAATAATAATAAAAATAATAAGGTTAATGTGAAACCTCTAGAAAAAAAAATCTACTGTGGATAAATTTTTCTAGTTTTCCCTAAATGGTTTTTTCCCCTCTCCCTCCATCTAAATTCAAACTTCCTCATTCTTAACACATTAGTACATATGCGTACAGACAGAATGGTTAGTAAGACGTGCTAATATAATAATAGTATGGATAGCGAATATGTGTGTACCCCAATTTTCTTATCTGAGAACTAGAAAAATGTTACCAAGATCTATTTTCATATATTCATAAGTGTACACATGTGTCCTTCTTTCACTATTGAAATATATTATCAACTAGCAAAAATACCCGGCATTGACCGGGATAACCGCGCAATGCATTGTATTTGTTTAAAACGACTAGATAAGATAGCTGATCATTTTATCTCTTCCTACCCCATTTTTAATAAATTTAGAACCTGCTTCGTTGGTCGTATGGTCTAACGCGATCCCTTGCAGTAGACTAGACTGCAAATGACGGGTAGATCGAGGTTCGAATCTTGGTCGGCTGTAATGAAGGTGGAAAAGAAAACAGATAAGGGTTTTTATTTTACCTCAACTTTCATTGGTTTTCATAAGTTTTTTTAAAGTCTAAGAGTTAATAAACATGTAATAGTACTTTAAAATATAATGCGCAATTAGCATACTTCTATATTTTGGTTGGCATAGTTTCACATGACATTCCAAATGATAGGGTCTATCTTATAATACCATCCCGCTCATATAGCTTTAATGGTGGGTCGTTCAAAGCTGTGTATGGCGACAGTAAAATAAAAGTTGACAGCCAATAATAAAACAGTTGCCAGTCCAACCTCCCGCACCAGGACCAAAATAAGACGTCGCGATGATGTAATGCTTGCATCCTTGGATCCAAGCTATCCTAAGGACGTGAGAGGGGTGTATCAGCATCATTAGTGACGATTCGGATAGGTCTACACTTATTTGCGTCCTTGCTTATGCGACTGACAAGGATGCATTGTAAGGCAACGACGCACAAGTAGATAATTCGGATACAGCCTAGGATAGCTTAGGTTAAGTTAGGCTATGTAGGTTAGATTAAATTAGTTAGGGGAGGTAGGTTAGGTTGAATTAAGTTAAGCTAGGTAGGTTAGGTTGAATTAAGCTAGGCTAGATAGATTAGGTTAAATTAGTTAGGGGAGGTAGGTTAGGTTGAATTAAGTTAGGCTAGATAGATTAGGTTAAATTAGTTAGGGGAGGTAGGTTAGGTTGAATTAAGTTAAGCTAGGTAGGTTAGGTTGAATTAAGTTAGGATAGGTAGGTTAGGTTAAATTAGTTAGGGGAGGTAGGTTAGGTTTAATTAAGTTAGGATAGGTAGGTTAGGTTAGATTAAGTTAGGCTAGATAGGTTAGCATATTCTGAAAATTGAAAAATGACACTTGGACACGGGAATCGAACACCCGGGACCTTCGGCTTAGCACTCCAATGCTCTTACCACTGAGCTATCCAGGATTCGTCCCGTGCCCATGGTCATTCTTCACTCATAGCTTAAGGCAGAGTCTAAGATGGACGTGTGGAAGTCGTCAGCTTATAAACATGTGATTATATAATATGCGTTGTCTGATGGCTGTGATCTTTGATAATCACATGTTTATAAGCTGACGACTTCCACACGTCCATCTTAGACTCTGCCTTAAACTATGAGCGAAGAATGACCATGGGCACGGGACGAATCCTGGATAGCTCAGTGGTAAGAGCATTGGCGTACTAAGCCGAAGGTCCCGGGTTCGATTCCCGTGTCCAGGTGTCATTTTTCAATTTTCAGAATATGATATCTATAAGGTGAATTCCTCACTAAAATGCATCAACAATAGTTTCGGCTATTGGTTTCATTAATATATGCAATCCTGTACAATTATATATATAATTGTCAATTGGCAGCATAATCGCCAACTACCGAGTCGCTGATGGCTGCGTTGTCCGATGGCTGTGATCTTAGATAATCACATGTTTATAAGCCGACGACTTCCACGCCAATCTTAGACTCTGCCTTAAACTATGAGCGAAGAATGACCATGGGCACGGGACGAATCCTGGATAGCTCAGTGGTAAGAGCATTGGAGTACTATGCCAAAGGTCCCGGGCTCGATTCCCGTGTCCAGGTGTCATTTTTCAATTTTCAAAATATGATATCTTTGAGGTAGTATCCTCACTAAAATGCATTAACAATAGTTTCGGCTATTTGGTTCATTAACTATATAGGTTAGGTTAAATTAAGTTAGGCTTGGTAGGTTAAGTTAGATTAAGTTAGGCTAAGTAGGTTATGTTAGGTTAAATTAAGTTAGGCTTGGTAGGTTAGGTTAGATTAAGTTAGGCTAAGTAGGTTATGTTAGATTAAGTTAGGTTAAGTAGGTTATGTTAGGTTAAATTAAGTTAGGCTTGGTAGGTTAGGTTAGGTTAAGTTAGGTTATGTTAAATTAAACTAGAGATGTGTCGTTGGTGAATATGACCGTGAAACCTATAGTTCGTTTGTTCTCTCGTGACGCAGTTGAGCTATAACCACATACAAGTTGTACACCAGAACTACAGCCTCCAGGTTAAGATGGATGTGCATCTTGTCCGTTAACACGTGAATCGCTTCGTGCAGTCACACGTGGCAGCATCACTATCAAGTAGACATTTTAGTAACAATTCACTTTAAAGATGGTTTTTGCTAGATAACAGAAAATACTGCTTTCTGGTGTTAGTAAACCAACTTTCAGAAAGCCAGGTTCAGGTAGCGACCCCAAACTCCTTCCCATAAACCAACCCTCCAAACGAGCTGACTAAGACTGTAAATTACAAAGAAAACTTAAAATACAATTATTGTCCTCTTTTGTTCAAGTGAATATTTGGAAATCGTCAAGTTGTAAACAATATTCAAATACCACCGACTTGATGTTTTCTGAAATAATCTGTATTTTGAAAGGTGGAGGAGGGAGGGGGGTATGGCGGGGGTGAGATTGCTGATACAAAAACACTTGTGCCCGAACCACAACACCTTTACAACGAACCATATGAAAGCGAGTTGTTTCACTTGTAAGTGCTATTATCACTTAGGACTCCAACTAGCATTCTACGGTGTCTCAAGGAGGGTAGCGAAACTCCCGCAGCCTCGTTTATATTGTAACACAACATGTTGGTTGAGTTGAGAGGTACTGCGCATGCGCTAGAGAGACGAGTCAATCTCTATCCTTGGTAACACACGTATTTTGTTTTCAGATTAGTTTAATTTTGACATGGGCGTTTGCATATTTTAGTAATCATGGAATGGAACAATTATAATACAGTTAAATTAATTGATTTATAAGGGTGACCTGGTGGTGTAGGGGTAAGGTGTCAGACTTCTGTGCTGGCGGCCGGGGTTCAATCCTCGGTCCCGGCACAGATTTATCTGATTACCAAACCCTTCCTTCACCTCTGACAAGACATCTTGTGAATGTGGGGAATGTCAGGCCTCCACCGTGGTTCGGATCTCACGTTAAACTGTAGGTCCTCCATTTCATCTCACAATCACCCTACCATTACACATTAGCGTAAGTGCGTATAACCCGGACGGGTAGTAAGACGCAGTGCTAATAATAATAATAATAATAATAATAATTGATTTATATCAAAAGTGTTCTGTTCTTTGAAACGTTACATGCGTACAAAACTATCAAAGCCACTTTGCATATGTAGGTAATTCATTATTCTCATGTATGCACCTTCGTGTCAACGTTTAGCCAAACACTTCGAACCTCCTACCGTTTATTACATTTTGTTTTTTTCTACAAGAGTACACTTCCTGTCGACACAATAACTGAATAAAAGGCAAGTGATACGTCGTTATCCATGGCTAGATACATGTAGAGTGATTAAAAACTAGCGGAGGACCCGGGATGTTGGTCCGACAAGTTGGCGACAATGATCACAGCTTATTTCTCGTGTCTCCCAACATGTTGGGTACAACTTGCTACATAATAAACGAGGTCTGAGGCTAAGTGTATGGTATTAAATTGTTTTTAGCCATGAATGGCATGGCAATTATGTAAATACACGACACGTGATAGGGGAACTCGCCTATGCCCTCTGGCAAGTAATTCAAGGTCAAGCTCCTCTTGATGGAACTCATATCCACCCTGGGTTTTGAGATACCTTATTATTATTAGCACCGCGTCTTACTACCCGTTCGGGCTATACGCACTTACACTAATGTGTAATAGTAGGGTGATTTTGAGATGAAATGAAGGACCTACAGTTTAACGTGGAATCCGAACCACGGTGGAGGCCTGGCATTCCCCCACATTCACAAGTTGTGATTAATACACGTCTTGTCAGAGGTGAAGGAAGGGTTTGGTAATCAGATAAATCTTTGCTGGGACCGAGGATTGAACCCCAGCCGCCAGCATAGAAGTCTGACACCTTACCCCTAGACTGACAGGTCACCCTTTTGAGATACCTCTTGAGTGCATTTTTTCTCACCACAAATTCTGTTATATTTCCTTGAAATAATCCAACCTACCTCATCCCAACTACATCTATAGTGTAATTAAATGGGGATTACCCTGACGTGTTACAATAATTGGCATATAAAAACAAATCCATCACCATCGAAACAAATCACAATATTTGCTTCCTAACACGAATCGATACCCAATAGAGTATATAGCTTTGGAAAGTTTTCAAAAGCTTCCCGAATCGGTCAACTTATAATTACAACTGTTTTTAATTGACTCCAAATATTTAGTTATGAAATATATTTCAAATTAAATTAATGAAATTAAATATTTTTTCATTAATTTATTTGAGGTTTTAACGTGCATTTTCTGAACAGACTGATTATTTCAGCACACGACTTATAAACTAACTTAATCTAAAAAACATACATAACATCCAGCCCCTTGGCGATCAATTCATCACTGTGCAAGGGTAGACCCGAATTCCAACAACGACGATTTTTTCGGCCACGCCGTGAATTGAGCTCGGGCTCTCAGATCAGTAGACAGACACGCTACCGACGGAGATAAAGTGTTGGACACCATTTAATATCAATATCAATTTTCTATATACAGGGTTGGTATTAATTCACGAATAAGGACAGTACCACACGATTAGGTGGGTAAATATAAGTCGAAAACACCCTTTTTTCAAAAAATTCGTTCTTTCCATATCGTTTGATAAAAACGATACTCAAGTTAGAGAAATGTGATGTGGCAACACTGTGCCTGTAACTTAAATCAAAGGCATATGTTAGCTCACAGTAGGTGTTAGAAAGCTGATCCTAGCATTGCTATGCATCGTTCCAAATGGCGTATGGATTGCTATGCATCGTTCCAAATGGCGTATGGACTCAGTGTGACCACAAAGAAACATGTTGACGTCAACTGTTGTAACAGCCACACAGATTTGTGCCACAATGTCCTCTGACCACTGAGTGATTGAGTGACAGGAGGTTTGGCGATCTTTGTGGCCATTATACCGCCACCAAGCCCGATACACTGGTTGGAGGGGGCTTCATCAAGTAGGGGCCTCCAGCAATCCAGGCGAGACCGTATCAAGGAATAGGCGGTATCTGAGAAGCCCAACAATACATTAACGCTGAATAGAAGCTGACACCCACGAACGCGAGCGGAGTTTGGGTTAGAACTTGCCCACATGTGATTGTTAAGGGTGTTATCTATTCGAGTGGAACAGGCTTCATGAGTCCAGAGAAAGTGCCCGATGATATCCGGATTCACAGAATCCGGCCGGGGTCCACTGGCAAAACCGTTCCCGGCTAGGCAGATCAATCGGGAAGAGATGCTGCGTTGCCCCACAATGGTATCTTTGGTAGCCATACTCACGCAACACCTGCAGAACTGACCGCTGTGACATACGGATAACTTGTGTTACGTCTCGGGAGCTGCACGTTGGCTGCTGTTTGGAAGACAGTTATTACAAGAATGTTCAACATCTGCTGTCCGTACATTGTGTGGCCCTCCTGAATTCACTCGTGGAGCCGGCCCCATTTGACCCGTCTCCCGACAAATTCACGCTCGGACAACGTCTTCCGGGGAAGTTATCCGCGTACATCAGGTCTGACACAGCTGTCAGATTCTCCTATGGCCATTGACAAATTCCAATACTTATTATACGTGTGTCTTGTTGTTTGATACTTACACAATAGTGACCTTTAATTTCTGTCTACGTATAATCGCCGATTACTATGACATTTCAGGCACAGTGTTGCCACACCAACTCATCTCTAACTTTATTGTCATCTTTCTCAAAAGGTATAGGAAGAACGGATTTTTGGAATTTTTTTTCAACTTATATTTACCAACCTAATCATGTGGTACTGTACGTATTCGTGAATTACTTTTCAGTCGGTATATTTTTGAAATATAATACAGTAAAATAGTCATGTTTAACATTTAAGAAAATATTCTAAAAAGGGTTGAAAGTAAGGAGTGGCTATAATTAAGACTTAGATAGATTGCTCTAGAATATATATATATATAATTGAATTAATAGATCAAACAGTTGTTAAATTGATAGATGTTTTAAGTGCACTTACAAATCTAAATGTATAATTAGAATTTACTTTTAGTGAAAAAACATCAAATATGAACATTTATATACAATTAATAATACATCATCAACTAGACCATACACGAGTTAATGACAAGTCTAAAATACATATTTACACGTTAAAATTTTGTTGGTGACCTGGTGGTCTAGGGGTAAGGTGTCAGACTTCTGTGCTGGCGGCCGGGGTTCAATCCTCGGTCCCGGCACAGATTTATCTGATTACCAAACCCTTCCTTCACCTCTGACAAGACATCTTGTGAATGTGGGGAATGCCAGGCCTTCACCGTGGTTCGGATTCCACGTTAAACTGTAGGTCCTTCATTTCATCTCACAATCACCCTATCATTACACATTAGCGTAAGTGCGTATAACCCGAACGGGTAGTAAGACGCGGTGCTAATAATAATAATAATAATAATAATAATAATAATAATAATAATAATAATAAAATTTTTTTGTTACGAGCACTTTAAGATATACAATATAGTATGGTACAAAACGATTTTTTAAGTTCAAAAATGTTGTGAAATGAAAGTGTAAAATTTTAAGGTTAACATCTGCCAAACAAATTTATTGAAGTAATCAAGTTATGTGGAATAATCTAAGTCTTATCTGTTTCCTTGTCCCATTACTCCTTTTTTATATCCAGTAATGGTAGGATGCTGGATTACTTCATTCTACTGCTGGATATCATAAAGGAGTAATGGGTCAAGGAAACAGATAAGACTTAGATTATTCCACATCACTTAATTACTTCATTAAATTTGTTTGGCAGATGTTAACCTTAAAATTTTACACTTTCATTTCACAACATTTTTGAACTTAAAACATCGTTTTGTACCATACTATATTGTACATCTTAAAGTTTTCGTAACAAAATTTTAACGTGTAAATATGTATTTTAGACTTGTCATTAACTCGTGTATGGTCTAGTTGATGATGTATTATTAATTGCATATAAATGTTCATATTTGATGTTTTTTCACTAAAAGTAAATTCTAATTATACATTTAGATTTGTAAGTGCACTTAAAAAATCTACCAATTTAACAACTGTTTGATCTATTAATTCAATTCTATTTTATATATATATATATTTTTTTTCTAGAGCAATCTATCTAAGTCTTAACTTTAAATTTAGTCATGTTTAATTCATACACGGAGTATTAAATATCATGGAATTCATCAGTCTTTACAGTAAAGTCAAATATTGCTGGTTGATTCGATAGATAAGGTCTCATGACTTACTTGAAATATTTACTGAAGTTAACTAGATGCATTTTAATACCAGATAGATTCAAGGTTTTATAAAATAATGTTTATTCAAATGTCTAGTTTTTAGACTTGAATTTGAAATTAAACTCAATAGATTACAAATCTAAGATTTAGTTGATTTGAAATGTGGATTTTTATGTGATATTTTAATGTTAATGCTAACCAGATATATTTTAATACCATACCGGTGCAAGGTTTTATAAAAAAATATTTATTGTTAAGTCTAGTTTTTAGACTTGAGTTTGAAATTAAACTCAATAGATTACAAATATAAAACCTAGTTTAAATTGAAATTTAGGTTTTGATTTGAATCTTATAATATTAAATTTAGGGAATTTAAAATTGAATACAGATTCTAGTTAGATTTGGTTTCATATTTGAGATTTATAAGTGTAGCATTGGCCTAATTTTGGTAAACATTACTTTTTAAGATTCTGTGGTTATGTAAAATGTATTCTGTTATCCATTCCAGGATAAAGCAACCAAAGCTAGCGAAAATGAAAGCAGCTCTAACATCGTAGAAGTAATTGATAATCTCGTGGACGCTGCTGTAGGGGCAACGCCTAAAGTAAGTCACAGCAAAAATAGACAAACTACACAAATACCATTAATAAAATACACAGCCAACAAGATCAACATGCTATTCAATCCCCAGCACATGACATCATGGTGAGCATATATTTGAATGGGCTTTTGCAACGTAATTTCAGCCCCTGTCATATATATATATTTGTGCTGCCTGATGTAGAGACGCAACAAGTTGGACCAATATATTGTAGTGACGCTTGAAGTGTTGTACAGGTCGTACTTTGTACCCATAGTAAAATATGCAGCAGAAACATGGACATCGAATATAAGAGAGAATAGGAAGGGGGAGGTCATGGGAATGAAGGGAGTGAGGAGCGTGTTAGCTGTCGCGAGGAGAAACAAGATTAGTTATCTGGGGAAGAGTAGAGGTACAGGGAGTACATGAGATAGTAGAGGAGCATGTTAGCTGTCACGAGGAGAAACAAGATTAGTTATCTGGGGAAGAGTAGAGGTACAGGGAGTACATGAGATAGTAGAGGAGCATGTTAGCTGTCACGAGGAGAAACAAGATTAGTTATCTGGGGAAGAGTAGAGGTACAGGGAGTACATGAGATAGTAGAGGAAGAAAGACTGAGATGGTATGGGCATGTAATGAGGACGGAGAAGGAGAGGATGCCAAAGAAAATGATGGGAATGAAGTATGTATGAACAAGACTGCTAGGGAGACCTAGAAAGCAATAAGAAAAGCAGATAATAGAAAGTGTGTAAGCGAGAGGAGAAGAATGAAAGCAATTAATGGTGGAAGAATGGTGGAAGGTCAGAGGAAGATGAAGTCATTTAACTAAACGTACCCGGCCACAGAATGAAATCCGTTAATGATGATGATGATGTTTAAGGCTAATAGCTATGCATGTTCAGTTGTATATATACAAGGATCGCCAAACGCAAAAATTGTGGGAGCTACTTTCAATTTGTCATATTGTTTCATGAACAACCCATATTAAAATTTGGCAGTATAGTGTATCTGTGTATCTATCTATGGCTTGAATTGGTGATTTTAATGGAGATATTGTGAAAGTGTTTGTACTTAAAAAAACAACTAAAATACACCTTTTAATATTTCCTACTTCACAATTCAATAACCCGAAGGTTGGTTTGATGGGATCTCTATTCAACCAAATCTGAGCATGCACTCAGATTTTCAGCTGGTAAGTGATGCCTAGGCTATCTGGTAGAAACCTCATGTACAAGGGTAATTATTTAAGTGTGGGGGCTCCCGTTAGCTTCCACACCGAATTTCTATGAGCGAGAGCAAAAGAGCCTACTAATTTTTCTGTGAAAGGTAATCTCACATACCATCCAGGGTTCCTTTATATGCCACAATCTACAAGGAACCAGTGGCTTTACTTCCCCTCTGAAGGAAGCTTTGATATGGACTTTTATCACTCAAGAAAAATCGATTGACCTCGGCTGGGTTTGAACCCACGAACATCGGGTATTGAGAAGAGTACTTTACACCAAGATAACCGGGGTCAACTTTTAAATAATATAGAACACAATATATATTTTATAAAAAAAATTTCAATCAAATAGCCTATATAGTTTTCAAACCCAGTGTGCAGCTTAATAAGAAGAATTACATTAACTTTAATCAATTAAAAAAAATGTGTTAGTTAGGCTGTTGACCCCAGTTTAATTGCAGTTATAAAAATGTTAATCTGTAAACCTGTTTCTATATGGGTGTTTTACTACCTTTAGGTGGAAATGATGACTCACAGTTAGTAAAAGTGTAGCAACATCTTCACTTGGCTTGAAGCACTAGCCTGAACTAGATAACTTTCTTCTGAGACAAGAGGCCACATATCCTAAACTTGAGTTAACAACTTCAACAATAAGCTATGTCGGAAAGTTAAATATTACTTACATATTATTATAATTTTTTTTAATGCGATCTTCTAAAAATGTCACCGACTTATGTTTTACACAGTGTAATAAGTTTATTATTGCGGTGGATTGAAATTAGTAATAAATGACGTATATTATTGAAATAAAAATACAATTAATTTATTTCCAAGCAATATTTATTTTCAGTATTTTACAAAGTAAGTCTAGAAGTAAAATTATCAAAAAATATATATATTATTTGCAGATTTTTTTCCCCCCAACACATTTCACCTTTTTACACTCACCGTTTATGATACCTAGACAAACATAAAACAGTTGGTTATTAATATATTACATTTTTTAATGCTTAAACAGATCTTTTAGATTATTTTCACGATTGATCTTTTCTATGAATGTGTTGTGTGTGAAACAAATACCCACAGAAAGAGACCCCCTATGGTGATCGAATGGTCTTAGACCCACTTATCCACATACATATATTGTATGCGCTGGTGAACGAACAATATACCTTTGGATATGTAAGCAAGAAGGCTGACAACTAAAACAGAAAGGTGGTCAGTTTTTTTTTGTACAGATTTATTAATATATCAGTAGATTGTGCTACAATTTATGTTAAACTTTGTTTTGAGTATATTTCTATGATGATGCAAACAAAGAGACCCTACGCACACAGCAGAAAATATTAAAACTCACTAAAAAAAATCAGTATTTTCTTAAAAGATACTATTTTTAACGACATACTGGACTCCTAAATTTTAAAATGATTATTTATTTGTCAAAATCTGTTGATCCGTTTTCTCGTAATTTTAATTACTTAAAATGGGTTTATTAAATTGAATTCCTAAGTGGGCTATCGAGCATTTAGACAAAAATGAGTTTTTTTAGCCATTTTGTGTACTTTTTTTTCGGGAAATTCAAATCTGCCATTGAAATGGTTGTAAGCTCACTCTAAGTACTATAAATGTTCATTTAAAATCTAAGACCCAACTACTTTGTAATGATTATAAGTGGGCTTGGAGCCAAGCTGCCAATAAGAGCTCTGCTTTGAGTTAGAATTATAATTGGGCTTAGAATCAAGCAGCCAATAGGAGTGCTGCTCCCAATCACATGACATACAAAACAAAAACACATCTAGCATTTAAAATCATTGTAGTTACATGCTATTTTTTTAAAGCATATTAATACAAATGAATATGACATGAAAGTAGATTATTATTATTATTAATAATAATAATAATAATATTTAGCACCGCGTCTTAATACCCTTTCGGGTTATACGCTTTAAGTACTAATTACTCTAATGGATTAGGAATTGGAAAGGTTGAATTAGAGGAAGTGAACCCGCATTTGCGTGGAGGGAGAGTGGAAAACCATTTAGGAAAAACCACCCTCAGTTCAACCGACCGAGATTCGAACCTCGATCTCCCCGTCCTCAGCAGTCGAGCTCAACACGACAAGCGCGTTAGCCAACTACGCCACCGAGGCGGGTATGAAAGTAGATTAATATTGCTTTAATATATAATAAAGTGCATTCTATAAGTACACCGTTCTACAAAGCTCCCTTTTAATACTATGCTTTTTTTATAACCCCACTTATAAAATATGTGCAGTCAACTTTTACAAGACCAATTTAATTTTTTTATTATGTATTTTTATTACTAATGTGTATTTGGTTTAATTAAGCAATGTATGAAATCTCAAAAAACATATAAATTATTTCATAGAGTAAATAACTACATTAAATAAAGATATACTGCAAAACTAAGCTTTGTATTTGTTCCCCTGAAAAACAAGAAACTGGCCGATTGCCTACTTATAATTCTCAGGCCTTCAATTATATGTAGTGAGTATATATAGCTATAACTTGTGTTTTTTGTGCCCTAGAACCATTATATCCCCGGAATTACTAAGCAGATACTACCGAAACTCTGCCAGCTATTGAATGAATCCATAGTGGACTTTATTTTGGATCTGAAACTGTATGTTCCTGTTTCCGGCACATCTGCAGGTAATTACAAACAATAAGTTATTTATATTACTGTTTACACTGTTATGGCGGTTACATGCTCCAATACGTCCAGATCAATCAATTCTGGATTGCCGACAGTTCAATATTAAGTCTGGTCCTTTGGGGAATTAAAAAAATCCGATGTATCAATATTAATTTTTCCATTACCTCTCCATGCTAATGTGGAAACATTTACTCTAAATACCCTCCTCATACCTACCTGTCCTATGTTTTATAGGGGCTGGGAGGGCCAGAATTAATAGCACTGAGGTGCGTTGCAGACGGTCAGAAAGTTAATATTATCCAAAAAGAAATGTTTTTAAATTTAAATATCTGGTTTCAGCCAAATTGGGGGTTAAATGTTTCAACATGTAACCTTAGGATATAAACCTATTAGTTTAATTAAGAAATTGAAGCTACTGAGAAGTGAAATAGGTTCCATAATGATGAGCTACATACCTTATACTCATCACAAGCCATTGTTAGGATAATCAAATCTTGTAGATTACGGTGGGTGCAAAAGTGATATTAGTGATATTGACCAGCAAACCCAATGAGGAGACCGTTGGGAAGACCTAGACACAGATGGGAGGATAGCATTAGAATGGACTTGAAAGAGATAGAACTAGCTCAAGATAGAGATAGGATGTGGGGAGGTCATAACTATAAATAACATACGATGTTAGATTTTGTTTAGAGCCATTTAATAGTTTCTCATTCATATTTGACCTTATATAGTCCATGTTTTAAATTGTGGTCATCCTCCCCAAATTTTTCAAAATCAAATTGTTTTTATAAACTATTTGGAGTGGCCCTCCTTTCTTCTCCTTGTTTTTTTTTAAAAAACAGATTATTTTATAAGTCATTTAAAGTGTTTCTCACCTATACATTTTTGAAATTTGGATGCCTCTTGAGGTTATTTAAAGTGATCCTCACCTTATTTTTTTAAACATAGATTAGATACCTCTAGAAGATAATCTTTGAAGTTGTCTTCCACTGAATTAAAAAAAAATTGAATTATCTCAAAAACTAGACTATTTAGGGTGGTTTTTGTCTGAAAATTCTTCAAAATGACATTCATTTAGGAGCTCTTTGAAGTTGTTGTCCTCCCCCAGAACTTTTTTGAAATTTGGATGACCTTAGAAGATATTTAGAGCTTTCCTTTCCTGACATTTTCTGCCAGCTAGATGCCTCTAGTCTAGAAGTTATTTGAAGTGGTCTTCCTCGGCCAATTTTTGACAATAGATTTATCAGAGGTCATTTGGAGTTTTATTTAAAGCCATATTTAAGCTTCATATTCAATAATATAAGAGGATTTGAAATATATCTAGGAGGGAATTTATTCCAGGAAGGGGCAAATTACTTCCAGGGGGGCACAGTCCCCCACAATTCCGCCGCTCCGGCTGTCCACACATACTCTATATTCGGTATTTGTGGATGAACTTCTTTCAGGCTATTATTAATCTTCTTTGATGTGTGGTAGTCTACCGTCTCAAATGTGTAAAAATATTCGTTACTCGCTATGCACGACAAATATTCATACACGAAAACGAATATTTTTTCCACACTTGCGTGAGTCATACCGATCATTGATAAAAACCTGGTCGAATAACGCCCATGTGGCCCCGGCTTAAGGGGTGTCTGAGTGTAAAAAGATAAAAAGAAATTGTATAATTTATCTGTGTTATATTTTTCTTTCTAAAATTTGAACTTTAATTTTGTTTTTTGTATTAATTTTCTAACTTTCACAGGAGGGGGTCAACTGAGCCTTTGAGAGTGGTGTCAACACTAACCAAGCAGAAACGGATTGAAAGGCAGGAAAATGGTATCAAGTTCTTGAGCCAGGGCTATTCTGACCGGACGGGAACTAGTTGAAGACGTCCCGTCGGCTTGATCTCGTAGACTTGTCGACATGTGCGATTCTGACCGGTGTCGGCAACGATGTCGTGAATCTACCGTGCCTGTCTACCCCTCTGTTAACTTCACAACTTTAATGACGTTCATTACTTACTTTTGATTTTGTATACATTTTATTGTTTATTTAAGTGTTTATATTATCCAATTTAGCTAGGTAAGGTTTATTTTAGTGTATTTTTAGCGTTTAGTAATTTTCAAGTGGTATTTGTTATTTTTGTATTTGCATCATTGATGTTCAAAACAGTTGTTTGAAAGTGTTAGGTTAGTGTTGAGCAATAATTTAAACAACGTGTGAAGTTTGGAGTAAAAAACGTCACATTTTAGCTATGTTTACAAGTAGGTTCATACACAAATATTATGTCCATTCAAGTCAACAAGAAAATCATGTACTGTAAAGGTTTTGTCAAAATTTAACCTTATTCCCGACTGGAGAAACGTAGAGGAACTTACAGCAACAACTTGACTACAAATGAAAAGTTGGAGTTTGTTTCTAGTGTCCGTCCGAAGATGTAAGGTTTACAAAAAATGTGAAAAACACAATAACATTCTGTCACATAAATAAATGTTTATTCTATTTAGACAGTTTGTTTCATTTAAGACTAGAAAGTGGTACGTGTTGCTGTTAAAAAGGTTTGTGCTAGTAAACAATTCATTGGCGTGGAATTTAAATGAAGTTCAGATAATTGTATTCAATTAATTAATTGATTACCAACAATATCTATGTATTTGGAACCCCAAATACATGAAATGTACTAACAGAGTTGCCATTAAAACATCTTATTCGTTCCACATATTGAAACCAACTCTAAATTGTTTCTCCAGTGTGGACACGGTGTTTCGTCCAGTTTTAATGATGAAAAACAAACACCAACATGACGAAACAAAGTTATTCCACGTTGGACATTTTGTAGATTAAAATTGACCAAGTAATTTTTGAAGGCAAAACATCTTGCAACTCTGTGCTTAGGGATGTGGTATCGAGATAAAACTATCGGTACTGTACCGGGCAGACCCAAATTGCGCCAAGTCAAGTTCAGGT
>CABFOW010002777.1:68901-91546 GCA_902141385.1 Timema californicum | reverse complement strand
GTCGTGATAGTGCGAATAATAACTTTAAAAGGAACTGGGGATTCGTGAGGATGGGGGGCGCGCGCCTCCACGCCTGGTATTAACATATGATCTCAAGTTTAGTAATACTTATATCAGTCCAGTCATTCAAATGGAAAAATAATATATTGTGAGACTAAATTACGGCATAAATGTTATTTTACATTTTAGATTGAAAAAATAATAATTATGTAATACAATTTATGTATTACAGAAATACAACCAGTTTATAGCGGCATATTTAAACATGTTCACACCATGATTTGCTAAGATTATTATATTTTGGATGTTTATATTTTATATTAGATGTTATTACTATTTACATTACCGGTATTTAGAAAGTTTCTTAAAACTCAAACTGATTTTTCAGTAAACTTGAACTCATTAGAATATATTCATAGCATTGTGGCCTTAATTTAGAAGCTACATAATGGAACAAAACCATGGCAGCTAACAACTTTAACTTGATTGTTTACACTATGGTGTAGGATATAAGATGATGCCATATTATAGTCTTTCAAAGTAAAACTGATAACTCTGTGAAAAATGATGGTAAATTAAATAATTAATGTTTCCTTATCGGTGGTTGGGTTCAAACCATCCTATATTGAACGTTCGATAACTATAATGGATTAAGGTAGATAAAAACTTGATTACATTTGTTAGAATCACAAACCTTGTGTAGAAATCTATGTCCAAACGTACATTTTGATTATGAGGTTGTACGAAGTATTAATATATTAGCCTACATCAACTTATTTAAAGAAATAAACCACGCATTTCAACGTTTGTTATGCCATTCAAACCTTTTATTAACACATTTATTTCATTTAATTAATTATACATTGATGCATCTCATATATTCATACAAATTAGCGAACGATGTCAAAATGCCATACTTCCTAATATGTGTGTAAGAGAAAAGAATATCCGAAAGTTTTCTTCTCTCTTTCACAATGGCGTTCAAACGTCAGCTCGAAAATTTGAGCCTAAGATGTCCATGCAGTGTTATATTATACAAATCAATGAGTAATACAGGCTCCATTGTTCCTTGATCTTTCCACAGTAAATAAATATCCACAAGATACACCATAAATAAATCAAATCTCCATAGAACATCCTGAATCTTCACTTTTCATATCTCAAATGAAGTATCCAAACAACATCAAGAGAATGTTAAACTTTGTTGTAGGTATATAGGCACTACAATACTGTTTAGGTGCTTGTATAATACTTACTTTGTATGATTCATCGAAAAATGTATAATATGTGCTATCATCTATATTATCTAACAAATATAATACAACACTTATTTAAATACAAATTGATTATTTAAAGTCCGAAACCTGTATTTGGTAAAAAAATTACATCGCCATTACAGTTCAATTATTGCTATCTATATTGTTGCAAGAATGACTTGTGTCACACTATTTGAGTCAGATGAATATTATTAAAGCTTAATCCTGAGCAGATAAATAAGGGTATTTTACTATTCTGCTATAAAAAGATTCTAACTAAGTTTTAGACCATAGCTAATATTCACTCATGTATGAGTCTTTTTACTTCTCTTTAATAAAGTAAAGTGTGTGGACAATCTGATTATTAAATTATAACTATAGTAAAATGTAATTTTTTTTTCCCGAAGGACCCGTTTTAGTAGCACTAAAACAAAGACGATATTCAAACTATGGGATAAACGAATGTCTGTTGCCTAACCTAACTTTTGATTGATGTATTTGTCTGCAGGTACAAGAAAATATGGGAATGATGGTGTTGGCTTTGAGTGCCCTCTTCTTAGTAACTAATTAGCAAGAGGAGCTCTCCTAAACACTCCCATTTAAAGAGTACATATTATATACAAACCACACAGATTGAACATTATTAACATATCATATATAAATAGTCGCACAATAAATCATTGACACGGAGGATTTGATAAATTATTCAAGTGAAAGAAAACGAGAGAATTTCATTGAGATGTGACCGAGCTTAGTTTTAAGCACACACTATTCTTAGAGTATCAAACGCCAGGTAAAACAGGATTGGCTTTAGGAATGTGAACGAGGGTAGGAAATTCCAAGAAATCTAAAATGTATTCGGGCAACAAAGTATTTAAAAAATAATGATCTTCAAAGTCACTGAAGTTATCCACTGAATTGCCAACTGGTTCATTGTTGAGGCGGGAACCTCTGCATTCCAAATATGATTCGGATTACTTCAATCCTTTTATTTGGGATCCACATTTTTTTTTTCACAGATAGTTTTTGGATTTGCAATGAATAAACTTCATGAGAGAAGTTGGTGCTGGAGGCATGGCTGTTTGATAGAGAGCTCAGGTACTAGCATTAGTTAAGTGCCAACCCCAACCTGAGGAATACAGGTTGTCTGTTGCACTCCAATATTGCAATTGGTAATTAGACTCGGAAACTATGATAAACAGCCACTGCCAATGTTAGCAGATTTTGACTTTAACATATGTAATGGACACCACAATCTTCCGAAAATATATTTTCTTACGTAAGTTATATAACGTTTCAATTCACGTGCCACAATAGATACACACAAGCTCTCTTTCACCAGCAACTAATACATCTTTCTTTTCATGGTTAGGTTTATTGAAAACCTCAGCAGATCCTCAGAAATTGGAACTGTTTAGAAATGTTATTACAGCATGTTCTTTTCCTAGTTCCAATAAGCACGAAGTAGAGTCATAACCTAATATCGCGTATGAAAAAAGAATATATTTACAACATTCAGCCCCAAGTTAATGTTTCGGAACTTTGATATTCCATATTCTTGTTTTCTTCACTGACATATTTTTTGATTCTGGCTTGAATGTGATATCAACATTTTTCATCTCTGTAGGGAAGCAAAGAAACAAACAAATCAGTGTCCTCATTTATAATCAAAGTTTTCATTGTGATAGATCTCTCAACAGTTGTTTTTACAATCAGTACATTTGTATCTTCTTCCACAGAACAGTCAAACACCCATTTAACCGTAATTTATCAGGATTGAAACTAAAAGTTAATTGCCACTTATTCTGTATATTACTCAGAAACATTTCCTTTCTTAGTTTAAGAATCATTTCCCCCGCAAATAACAGTTTGTGAAGTAATTCCCTTTGACATTCTTGAATGGTCAACATCTTTTGTTGATGGACCAGTGGGGTAGTCATCGAACACTAATGTCGCTTTTCCATATTTTTGCTGTCATATTTTATGTAATTTTCACATCTGTCATCAAAAGTATCATTATGCACCCATAGTATAAGTTGTAATGACTAATGAGGCACCAGTGCCAATCACATAATGAACGTTCACAATGGGTTATATTTCTTCAAACAATCCAACTGTCCACAGTTCTTCTGCTAACACCAGTTTATCAGCTTTTAACATGAATCCAGCCATGTCAAAAAGTACTGAATGATAACTACATAGTTCCTACTTGAATTAAGCAGGTATCCATTTCAGCCAGTTACCTAAAACCAATTTAACAATATTAGTACCACTCCAGCTATTTACTTCCGGTTATGTTTGGTATCATTGGAAGAAAGATTCCAAGAGAAAATAAGAAGGTTGGCTATATAATTTCGCTAACTGTGAAAGTGGAAATCAGTATTTCAATAATTAACAGCGAAAGTGTCGTATTCAGACGCCATTTTGAAAAAATTGCATCATTCCATCAGATATATTTTGGTATACTATGGCTATATTATTTATGACATTTTTCAAGAGCGAATGTCGTTGTTTTCATCTTTGTCCTAATCATTTTCAGGTCACACCATATATTCAGGGGCTTATATCCTCTGGTTGTCACAACAGTGTTTTCTCATCCAAACAATGTTGTTTGGAAGTATATTTATCATTTATGAATATTTACTTTCCTATAGAACTGAGCCAAGGAGCACGTATATAGAATTTTTTTCATCTTTCCACTCTTACATTCCCCACAATTCTGAGTACATTTACTGAAGCAAAAATAGTATAATTTTAATTCTTACACGTTTCATAGTTGTATATTCGGGTTTATTGTTACCAGAAATGTTTTTTGTCTATGTGCAGTGGTATAGGCCTACACTCTTATGAAAACAAATTGTTTAATACGAAAATTAGAACATATCTGATCTGTGGAAACTAAAAACAAGTTTGTATATGTTATATTTAAAATATATATTATAAATTAGCATGAGTGTCGATATTTTAGGAGGGAATTGAATGCTTAATGAAAGATTTTTGGATGCTCAATTTCAATAATAAGCAATTTATTAATCAGATATCAGGTATTGCTAATGCAGTATTTTATGTCAATACATTGAAGTTAGTATTTTATATAAATGACTGCCATTTATAAATATTAATTTAAAATAAATTATGTTGAAAAATTACATCTGGATATGGTATTTGGGGAACTGAGCTATAATTATTAGGTTGAATGAATGTGTCTGGTGGTATTTTTCAATATATATCTATACAACAATGTATTTTACAGCTATTTACACGCATCATGAATTATTATTTTTTTATTCAAAGGTACGGCTGGACGTGTTGTGGTGCTATTTCTGTTACCACTACTTGAATTATTCATTCTAAGCAATACATATGAAAATGTATGGTTCTACTGTATATATATATATATATATATATATATACGTTTTGGGGTTTGAAAACAACATTTCTTCTGTTTCGTTATTCATGTTTTCGAGTGAAAATTCAGTTTACACTTTATGACATGTAAATAACCATGTTGCTAACTTATTTAAATAATTCTACAGTCATCCAAAAGTTAGAATTAATAAATTTGACCTTTTTAAAAAAAAAATGATCTCCAAGACTGTATTACTAACGCAGCCAGGCACGCCACAATTGAGCCAACTAATTTAACGCTCGCCTAGACGTAGTGGCCAAGCTAGGAACTAGCCAGTATTCCGAGCGCCGATTTCAAACCTTGCGCGGAATGAGCATGTTTAATAAATGAAAAGACTTTCCTTTCGTCTATGCAATGGAAGGGTGTTGCTTAGTTATATATAATAAGAGGCTTTTAAAAATTGATTTCCTTTGGCGTCATCTTATATATCAGTAAACTATCTATAACGTCCTATTTAAAAGGAAGATTTAAGAGTGAATCAATAAAGTAAATGTAATAAAATATGTTACAAAGTAAGACACATGCTTGATAATCATTTGACTACATACATCTATACTGGAGATATTGTATATTGGTAATATGTTATATGTTATATTGGTAGTCCTAAGAAATGTTATGTGACGTTGTAGAAATATATTCAGTGTGCTTTTGAAAGAGCTTAAAGAAGAAACACGATAAAATCAATTCGCATATTTTCTTGAATTAACTGCTTAGTTGATGTGTACCGGACCAAACCAGAGAATTTCCATGATGGCAAAGTTATCAAAATCCATTTTATGGTAGTTATTGAAAACCTTTTCACTATTAGTGCATCAGAAAAAATCTTTTGATTACGTGATCCATAATATCTCCAATTTTATTATCAGCTTTATTCATAGTAAGGTTTCGCCACGTAAAAGTGAGGAATTTAATTCACACGTTAACCTATTTTCATGTAATGTGTAAATATATAGCCCACTGTTTTCAAATTTAATGGTTGAAGAAGATAGGAAAACTTGGACCTAGTCCTTTACATTGTTGTAAATATATCAAAGACTAAGGTAAAAAGAGAAAACCCAACTCAAAGAAGTGTTTGGTTTTAAATACAACCTTTGGTTTTCCAACCCAATACATACTTTTATATAATATTGTAACGCCGAAAGTTTCCTTTTATAATATAGGATATCTACCATGAGACTCAATTCATTTAAGGGAATACAGTTTAGTAGAGTGGAGTTTTATGGCGGGCCGTCTGTATTACAATCCATTTAGTAAGAAATTAAATTTCAACTTTTAATATTTTTTTGGTAGCCATATTTATAAATACTATAACATTTCCCCGAGATTATTATAACATTATTTGATCATGTGAACAATCAACTATCTTTCAAATCTAGTAATTTTTATTTTTGAGGTTAAAAGGCATCAAAACCAGATATTATTTATTTGTTCTGAATGAATGAAATTTGATTAATTAATTTATATTTCTTTATTGATTTATTAAAACCTTATTAATAATTATTATGGAAAGTCCTACTATTATTATTATTCGTAGTAGTCGTGTTGAGGGTTTAATTTTTCTACAGGCCCAATGACTTGTCCAAAATGAGTTCAGCATCATATTTTATCATCAGCTTCTTTTTTATATCCTGAAACTATATCTTCTTTCCTTGTTTGAGGTAACCTATTAGTTGCAATCATGACCTTCCTGGTTCCTTTAAACCTTCAACGATATCACTCAATAAGCCATTTATTCTCATAATGTGATACATCCAGTTGGATTTTCTTCGTAGAATAAAACCGCTCGCTTACTCACTGATGAAAAACATTTGTTTGTAACAAATTGTTTAAGACAACTGAGTAGAACAAGTGTTTGACTTTGTGAAATATAATCATACATAACAATAAATCCATGAACAAAACAAAGTTTCCTCCAGTAGCCAACATGGCGGGGGGTGAGGAAGACATGGATTCAGTCATATCTTCTACCCCTTGTTTTCTTTTTCCCGAAGAAGAGGAAGATGCTGCAAATAAACGCGAGACCTGGTCTCATCCAATTTATGACACGGAGTCTACTACAGTCTATTTTGTCATGATTTTATAAATCATAAAATATACGGGTGACCTGGTGGTCTAGGGGTAAGGTGTCAGACTTTTTTGCTGGTGGCCGGGGTTCAATCCTCGGTCCCGGCACGGATTTATCTGATTACCAAACCCTTCCTTCACCTCTGACAAGACATNGTGAATGTGGGGAATGCCAGGCCTCCACCGTGGTTCGGATTCCACGTTAAACTGTAGGTCCTCCATTTCATTTCCCAATCACCCTACCATTACACATTAGCGTATGTGCGTATAACCCGAACGGGTAGTAAGACGTGGTGCAAATAATAATAATAATAATAAAGTTATTATTATTATTATTATTATCACCGCGTCTTACTACCCGCTCGGGCTATACGCACTTACGCTAATGTGTAATGGTAGGGTGAATGTGAGATGAAATGAAGGACCTACAGTTTAACGTGGAATCCGAACCACGGTGGAGCACTGGCGTTCCCCACATTCACAAGATGTCTTGTCAGAGGTGAAGGAAGGGTTTGGTAATCAGATAAATCCGTGCCGGGACCGAGGATTGAACCCCGGCCGCCAGCACAGGATCACTTAATCATTTTGTTTCTCCTTCAGGACCACATCTTGAAGCTTTGCAAATATTATTTTCTTCTCCAACAAAGGTCGTATAGTTGTAAACTGTTTACAAATATAGTAAACTTGTGATCAAAATACTAGTCTTAATTTAAGAGAACCTAGCTTGAGGAACGTTCCCCAAAATTGCCCTTTTAATGAAGTCACTCCTGACAAAATATTTAAAACCCGTTGTAACATTAGTAAAATATTATATATCTTTTTTAAAACACAATTAGAATGTTGAGATATTAAAAAATAATACAAATGTTGCTATTAGCAAATGTGGACTCTAATTGCTATACAGAATACTCTCATCTATAGTAAATTAAATACATCAAGGTCCTCAGTATGGTGGACCATTGAAATAAATCTCTTATGTTTGGTTAAATAATGAAACCAAACGAATAGTTGCTAAACAAACTGGAACATGATTTGACATTTTGACACAGTTTGACATATTATGTTTTCCTCTGTACGCGTGGGAACAAGGTGTTTTAGCGTCAACAAGTCAAGGTCACATGAACTATCCCACACATGTTGTTTCCAATCTGAGGCCGTGGGCAGATTACGTCGGTTGAATAGCCCTTAATATTTTAGTGGCGTATCTAATGACTTTGCCTAAGCTACGTGGTGAATTGAAAGCTATTTCGCAAGGGTTCTTCTTAATTTGATGGACGTCTAATGGTACGTGATCGTATCCATCCCGGCGTCCTTGGTTCGGATCCCGACCAGGTCAGTATATTACCTCATCACCCATGATTCACATACTCACTTATATCTCAGTGCTATATTTAAATATTTAAGTATATTGTGTTCGGCTGCAGCTAGATTCCCGTTCCCTGTCAACGAATGGACTGAGTTGGATTTAAATAGAAGATAACATAAATTATTATTATTATTAGCACCGCGTCTTACTACCCATTCGGGTTATACGCACTTACGCTAATGTGTAATGGTAGGGTGATTGTGAGATGAAATGGAGGACCTACAGTTTAACGTGGAATCCGAACCACGGTGGAGGCCTGGCATTCCCCACATTCACAAGATGTCTTGTCAGAGGTGAAGGAAGGGTTTGGTAATCAGATAAATCTGTGCCGGGACCGAGGATTGAACCCAGGCCGCCAACATAGAAGTCTGACACCTTACCCCTAGACCGCAATGTCACCGATAACATAGATTAAAGATAAGAAATTGAGGATTAAGATTAATTTATTCCACACTTTGTTTCTGGTTACTAAAGAATGCATCTAATAAATAATGAAATTGTAGTTGAAGTGACTGCACGAGTGTGTAAGCCACGATCGATCTGTATTATGGTTTGATCTCAAGATTTTAGCTATTACTATTAGCACCGCGTCTTACTATCTGTTCTTGTTGTATGCACTTTACACTAATGTGTAATGGTAGGGTGATTGTGAGATAAAATTGAGGACCTACAGTTTAACGTGGAATCCGAACCACGGTGGAGGACTGGCATTCCACACATTCACAAGCTGTGATTAATACAAGTCTTGTCAGAGGTGAAGGAAGGGTTTAGTAATCAGATAAATCTGTGCCGGGTCAAAGCATTAACCCCGGACCCCAGCAGAGAATTCCGATACCTTACCCCCTAGACCACCAGGTCACCAAGAGTCTAACACACGTCCACTCTGTTTGGCGGTGTAATCACAAGTGTTTTTCCCATGGCTGCTGTGAGAGATTCTTACACCCTCATCTGGTCCCCTTGGACAATATCATTTCTTAAAAATAAATCAATCAATATCGCTTTAAGTGTCACTTAAAAACCGCAATTCAGTTCAAGGAGATCTTAAAAAAAATATTTTCCTTACTGCTAGTGTCTAAGACTCGTGAATAATAAAAGACACAGTATGTATTGTACTCTTGGCTGACCTGGAGGTCTAGAGGTAAGGTGTCAGACTTCTCTGCTGAAGGTCCGAGGTTCAATCCTCGGTCCCGGCACAGATTTATCTGATTACCAAACCCTTCCTTCACCTCTGAAAAGACATCTTGTGAATGTGGGGAATGCCAGGCCTCCACCGTGGTTAGGATCCCACGTTAAACTGTAGGTCCTCAATTTCATCTCTCAATCACCCTACCATCACATATTAGTGTAAGTGCGTACAACCCGAACGGTTAGTAAGACGTGGTGCTAAAAATAATATTGTACTCATATTTTAGAACGTGAGACTATACTAAGTGATTTTCAAGAACGTCCTTCATTAAAACTCATAAATTCTACTAAAGTTAACATAAAATATATATTAAGCTTCACACGTTAGTTCTCTAAGCACTATCATAAACACCAAGGTACATACAAAATTTAAAGAGAGATAACAAAATGAGTAGTCTGCCCTACAAAGCATATTGTTTATCTGCTAATAACCCTTTGCCTCTTTGGCTGACGAGTATAAAATTAATTCCCTCTAATATGTGCAACTAGACAGAATGAATTTATATTTTAAAATTGACTCTCTCTTGTGTATCATTCTAAATAATCATGCTTCCAAGACATTTTTGAATCTACAACCTGGAAAGAAGATTTCTACTTAACATTTTTCCAAATAAACAAAAACAGCTTGACTTGCAAATAATTAAAATAAAATAGGTATGTAAAAATACTACATCAAAACCAAATAAACAATTTTGTGGCAATATAAGGCTATGTTTAAAACTATTTAATAATTTATGGTTCTTGTTTAAATGTTCTTTCGTTAAAACTTGCTGAATGAAGCCTAACTACATTATCATGGGAAATCCTAACTTAGCTTGCCACTACGTCACAGGTAGTGTAATTTCTGAACCACGCCATGAAGGCTTTTTTTTTTCTACTACAAACGTAAATTCACTCACTCATTCTCTCGATCACAATCATTACTGTTACAGGACACGTCATAATCTGTACAAAAAAAAAATTGGCTATTCCCGGTATCAAACCCATACCTCTTAGCTCAGTAGACACATGTTATAATAACCGAGATCAGATATATATCATACAACAAACAGACCTTAGCAAAACGTTTATGAAACCAAATAAAAAGTCTCCATTAAGTTTGAAAGAAAATATTAAGTTGTTTTAAAAATAAAATTAGAGCATTTAGTACTTGTTTGAATAATACGCATATTATATTAACTACGCTATTGGAATAGGGATGAGGAAGGTACCGTTATTTTTTTAAAGAAAAATAAACCCAAAATTGCACAAAAGGAGAAAAAAAGACACTCATTAAACACGACAAGGATTTTTTGTTTGTTTATAGCTTTACGATTAACACCTGGTTATAAACGACTTATTTTAATCTATAGAGGATAGACAGAGTATTCTGTAAGATACGTATCGTGGAAAAGTGATAGGAAAATCACGGGGATAGTTCACCCCTAACCTACTTAACTGATACTCAAGCATTGAACTTCCTATCTCAAGTCTATTCCGAGCTTGGCAGGTTTAATATCACTATAATTTCTATAATTGTTTTATTTTTTGTGATGCTTGGTTGCTATAGTAAGACTCTGGTAGAAAGGAGCCTTTAGAAGAGACAGAAACCCACCTCGGTTGCGTAGTTGGCTAACGCGCTTGTCGTGTTGAGCTCAACCGCTGAGGACGGGGAGATCGAGGTTCGAATCTCGGTCAGGTGATCTGGGGGTTGGTTTTCCTAAATGGTTTTCAACTCTCCCTCTACGCAAATGCGGGTTCACTTCCTCTAATTAAAACTCCCTAATTCCTAATCCATTAGAGTAATTAGTACTTAAAGCATATAGCCCGAACGGGTAGTAAGACGCGGTGCTAAATATTATTATTTCTTTCATGTGGCAAATATTATTAATAAGATTTTACATTTTTTTACTATGCTATAGGTATTGTCAAACGAAATATTACTATCAATTAATAGATGGTACAATGCACCGCACAGAATTTCTATTTTTTTCATAAAACGGGCAGTCTGACTCGTTCTTCGCGATTCTAAAATTTTTGATGCTTTTCTTCATCCTGAACTGTACAATTTCAAGTATTTACAACATAGAACGTTCTCTCTCCTACTACTGTACGTACAGACAGTTACGTTCAAAGTAAAGTGCGAAATGGTATAATAATAATAATATTTAGCACCGCGTCTTACTACCCGTTCGGGTTATACGCTTTAAGTTTATACGCTTTAAGTACTAATTACTCTAATAGATTAGGAATTGGGAAGGTTGAATTAGAGGAAGTGAACCCACATTTTCGTGGAGGGAGAGTGGAAAACAATTTAGGGAAAACCACCCCCCAGTTCACCCGACCGAGATTCGAGTCTAGATCTCCCCGTCCTCAGCAGTCGAGCTCCAACACGACAAGCGCGTTAGCCGGCTACGCCACCGAGGCGGGTGAAATGGTATAGTAAAAATAAACTTCGAGAAGGATAAAAATGGTTCGGTGTGGGTTGCAAGACACACTACCCCTTAAAGTTATATTTCAAACTTCGCATGGTTAAGACGTATTGCTTTTTCGGTCACGTATTCCGTTATAATCTGGTAAATACTATAAAATACGTGTGATATCAGATAATACATGATCATCAATCGATAAGTGAAACATAGAAATTATTCCAATTCATCCCATAAACACAACACCAGAAAATGAAGGTATAAAATTCCTTTATATGTAAATAAATACGGAAAACCACACATTAAAATAATAACACTGATACTTTTAACACGAAAAATGATACGATTTGGGGAATAGATAAACTATCCCGTTACACGTCCTAAAATACGTCAAAAGAGAAATTAAAAGATGGCTAATTGGCTCACAGACTGAATGAAATAATAATACCAGACTGACTAAATATGACAAATATGCTATGAAATGGACTCAATATTGGTTTCTGAATAGTAAATAAAACGTAATGTAATAGATTTAATAAACTTAAATGAAGTATTAAATTTATCTTATGTTGTAAGAAGGAATATATTCATCATATATTTATACAATCACATGTATGTACGACATTTAAGGTGGGGCACCAGCTTACAAGCACATTGTGCTTAGCTGGGCCATGTTTGGTGAGTAAATATGTATTCCTGATACAATAATTAAAATAACCTCTAAATAACTTTAACTAAATCATCATCGATGATCCTAAAATCGTGACCGCTGCTATAATTCACCCATCGTGGTGGTGCATAAGGACACTCACAAACACCCAACTGTGAACATTAAAACTGGTCACCAAAGAGGTGACATGATTTCTTACATACTTCCCCCCTAAGCTGAACATTCCAATAGGCTAGAAAATCAAGGGTTTTTTGCAGTTTTTATAACATATCGTTATTTTTTGTAAAAAAAATTGCATCAATATAAACATAGAGTTTAATTTTCTTCACGTGGTGATATCAACAGTTGTTGAATATCTGCCACGAGCACAGCAGAATTAGATGACAAACTTTTTAAATGAAGAGAAAAAGTTGTCACTAAGTTTCAGGACACCCTTTACAGAAATTCAACAAATGTTAATATCACCGTGTGAAGAAAATTAAACTACATGTTTCTGCTATCTCTTTAATACGAAAGTGTACATTATTGTAAGACCCAGTATCGACCTATTTTATGGGTATAAATTGACAAATGAAAACCTTAATAGAAATGTGCTAGCCATAAGATGTGAAACCGCCATTAAAATTACAACATTCTGTAACCGGAAGTCAAAAAGTTCACCCTCTCAATCCCGCCCCCTCCCCCTTTCCAGACGAATCTTGGAAACCGCCGGGGCTGTGGGGCCCATCTTGGAGGGGAGGGTACCCCTTGAGATCTAGAGCCGCGGGGCTATCAGGTTCGTCTTCAGGTGGGAGCTACCCACCCCCACCCCCCAACACCTCCACCCACCCACCCCAGACACATGCACGGAAAAATTCCCCCACTCCTTTCCATTGTTTTTTCTATGTTTACCTAGGTATTGCGATGTTTGCACACAGGTATACTAATTTAATTTATTTTGACCAGAAAAATGTTTTCATATAAAAACTGTAGAAATACTGTCCGTTACTCACGTCCCCCTTTTTACTCACCTTAAGATTGTAGTTCTAGAAGGTTGCCTAGTCCCCGAACAAATCAAATCCTCTCTTTCTTAGTGCCTTTGGAGCATAACGGCCTCCTCTCCTACAGTAGCTCCATGGCTTCTTTGGTGCTGACTGACATGCTTTAAAATGTTACCAGACCAAATTATGTATCCCTACGCCGAACCAGATGATCTGCAAAAACATGTGTTTAGCATCTGTCATTTCTGATGGTCAAAATGTAGGTATATACCTAAATGTTAACTGTCAGAAGTCAGCTGTGAGCTGTCAGTCAGCACAAAAGAAGCCACGGGGCTACTGTAGGTTGGCAGAGCTGTACGAGTGATATCAAGTATGGTTCACCCGCTCCTGGCTCCTGAGTGCTTCTCATACACCAATCACGTCAATTAGTTTGAAAGCTATAAGGGAAACTCAGGGAGCGATATTGAGTGAAACACCCTGTACCACACCGGGTCTTTGCCAAGATCTGTTAACAAGGTCTCCCATCTCTCTCTCTTGACAACAGCACGGCGCTCTCTTGGTATCAGATCTCTTTCTACCTTGTGTCGAGCCTGTTCTAAGCTCAAAGGAGTTGATCTGATGTTCAATGTAGGTACAGTAGCCCCATGACTTCTTTGGTGCTGACTGACAGCTCACAGCTGACAGTTAAAAGCTTTGAAAAGTTACCAGACCAAATTATGTATCCCTACGCCGAACCCTATGATCTGCAAAAACATGTGTTTAGCAGCTGTCACTTCTGACGGTCAAAATGTAGGTATATACCTAAATGTTGACTGTCAGAAGTCAGCTGTTAGCTGTCAGTCAGCACCAAAGAAGCCATGGGGCTACTGTATTTTGGCCGACTAAGCACTTGATTCTCGCCCGGAAACACCTGTATTTATTTCCTCTAAGGTTCACGGGTGTGCAGGGTTACAATATTGTGGTACAGTAGTAGTGTTTTCCCCATCCTTTTCATGACTAGTTACACAAACCACAAACTGTCGTTAAGACTTGCCACGTGATAATAATATGCATTGCATAATATGTTCTCAATATGGCTTTACAATTTTATTATTAGCACCGCGTCTTACTACCCGTTCGGGTTGTACGCACTTACGCTAATGTGTAATAGTAGGGTGGTTGTGAGATTAAATGGAGGATCTACAGTTTAACGTGGGATCCGAACTACGGCGGAGGCCTGGCATACCACACATTCACAAGTTGTGATTAATACACATCTTGTCAGAGGTGAAGGAAAGGTTTGGTAATCAAATAAATCTGTGCCGGGATCAAGGATTGAACCCCGGACCCCTCAGAACAGAAGTCTGACACCTTACCCCAGACCACCAGGTCACCAATATCGCTTTAAATATTTCTATAACCGCTCTTGTCAATGGCATTGAGTGAGTCAATAATTTATTTTAGCACGGCCTCTTATTACTTGTTCAGTTTATATCTGTATGTAGGCCTATTAATTAAGCTAGGGATCTAGGTATATGAAAATTGAATTTTAAGAAAATCCATCCGCATTTACGTGGAGGTAAGTCGGAGAAAAGGTTTTGGAAAGTTCAACTTATTTTAGTACTCCCGACCGGGATTCGAGCTCCGATCTCTCTGTAATCAACAAACTATTTGTTAAACTATATTATTTATTTGGTTGTATATTCAATTTTGTTTTATTTTACTGAGAATATTTTACTGAGTTATATTGTAATGTAAATTTATTAATGATATATAAAATTAGCGACTAAACTTAGTATTAAGATGCACATCCATAAAATAAGATTCAACGCTAAAAAATATTTGTAAAGTTGGGAATAGTAATTCATTTAGCAACCAGATGTAGAGTAACCAGAATAATGTAGATGTAACTAAGATATAATTGTAATAACGTAATATAAATACATCAACACTAAGTAAATATATTAATTGATCTTTTGAGTTGTATCTAAATAGATAGATATTAAGTAAAGTTATAAATAATATGAAAATAAACAATTGGATCTAAGGTTATGAATTGTATTTAAGTTTACACTGAGATGTAAACTCGTAAAATGCAAAGCTAACGTTGAAGTATATAGGGTGACCCAAAAGTCTGGACACATAGGTATTATTACATTCTTTCTGTTTAGGTCTCTAATCGGTTTGATTAAAATGATCGCTTCATAGAAGACGGTGTGCTATTCAGCGGCTATGATGTTATTTGCCACCCTACCTTGTATTTCCCTAATTTTTTTTAAATTTGTGAATAATTTCTAATTTAATTTCGTGTGAAATCTTTGAATTTCACCAGCTGGTTGCTTGCCTGACTAATGACATGTTTACATATATTAAATTAAGTAAAAGGACGGAAGGAACAACGTAAAACATTGTTTTAAATAATTTAAATAAGGAATTTTGATTTAAGGAAGAACACTTACCTTTTATTAAGCATATTAATTATCCTTTTAAGAAGTGTGATCGACTGTGTTGATTTTGAAGGTCGGCCATGTTTGTTTTAACGCATGGGCAGTGCTATCAAACGAGTAAGTAGTGAACCTCGTGTTTTGGAAGGAAGAAAAAACGAGCGCGATTTTTAATTTTGACAGAAGGAAATAGACATTTAATTCTTTATTAAAAACATTATTCTTATTCAATTGGCTATATTTAAATACTTATATTAAACCTACATTTCATTTTTATTTTATCACTAGTCTATAGCCAACAATTCATTTTCGTTTTTATTTATATATAGTTTGTTTTCTCTTTGGACTTGGAATAGAACATTTTTAAATTTGAATAAAAGATTAGAAGGTTTTGAATAGTAGAGAGAGTTCTTCCTGGTTTGGTGGTCCAAGATGGAGCCAAATGAATGTGGGCTCCCAATTTAAATTATTTTTATAGTGGTTAAAAAGTGAAAGATTAAAGTGAAATTAGTAAATAAAGGAAGCTAAGAGAGTGTGTAAGAGCTACAATGTTTAGGCTCATTTAAATTGTGGAAGAATTTCAAGTGAAACAAAATTTATGAAGATGGTGTTTTCAGTATGGGTGAGGTCAAACCAACTCTTCAACTTTTGATTATTGTAATCATTTCTTTTCTTTATCCTAAATAAACCAGAACTCTTTTATTTCCAGAAGGACAGCCTAATACAAAGAATTATTTAACATTTTATTTTATGTCTAATTATTAATTTTATTAATTGTACCTATATATTTTTTCTCTTCTTTTGGTCTCAACAATACTGTGCTATACTTTATTAAATTAGAATTATAATTAACCGGAATTCCATAGGTAGGATTTGGATGTGGACAAAAAGGAAACAGTAATAAATTCACAAAAGTGCCAACAATTGTTTTTTTTATACATTTATTTTTATTTGTAGCCTAAAATACATTTTTCTTCAACAATCCATTTTTTAAAAATCTAAATTGTTCATGTTTTTTAGTTTTAAGTTTACCCAGTGGTCTCGAGGTTGAGGGTCGTCGTGCCACTGAGTTTATAGCCGAGGTAAATGTATTGATCTTTTTGATTATTATTTTCCCCTTAGATACCAGGGGTGGCGCCCAACAAAACACAAATCATATAGATAAAGAAATATTTTTTTTTCTTTTTAAAACTATTATTATATTATACTAAGTTTATTATTATATATATATATATTTTTATATTACACGGCGAAGCCTTGTTACACATTGATGGTGAGGTCAACCGACAAAATGTTCGGTACTGGCCACAACAAACCAATCCGCATTGGACGCCCCCGTCCAAACAGCAAGGGGCGGAGAGGATTGTGGAAATCACATGTATTGGGACAGTTTTCTTAGATCGGAGCGTCACAGGCGAGACATACCTCATCATGTTAGGCGATCAGATAATGCCCCAAATCAACGTGTTGGGCAAAGACCTACACGAGTGTTTCCAAAAAGATGGGGCCCCTGCCCATCATGCCACGGTTGTACGGCACTGGTTGGACGAGAGTTTCCCTAACTGAATTGGGAGGTGTGGCCGTGTATGATGGGATCCCCACTCACCAGACATTAGTCCCCGTGATTTCTTCTTATGGGGTATGCTGAAGGAAACGGTGTATGCGATAAAAACCAGTGATATTGATCATCTAAAGGACCACATCATCAATGAATGTTCTAAGAACGACGGACATGTGGAGTTACTGCATCGTGTTCACATCAATCTTTCAAAGTGCGTCAAATTCTGCTTCGTTAAGGATGGACAGCATGTTGAAAATGTTATCCAATAACTTGACTATATTTCACCTTGTGTCCGGACTTTTGGGTCACCTTGTATTTTAAATTGAAAAACCACACCTCTACATGGCAATCAAACCTGGGACCCTTGGCTTAGTACGTGAATGGTCTAACCACTAATCTATACGGAGTCATCCCGTGCCCAGGGCCATTCTTCACTCATGTTTTAAGGCAGAGTCTGTGAAGGACGTGTGGAATTTGTCAGCTACTTATGAGTGCTCATTTAAGATCACGAGCTATCAGATAACAAATACTCTACCATAAAATATGAGTGAAGAATGACCCTGGGCACGGGACGATTCCTGGATAGCTCAGTGGTTAGAGCAGTGGCGTATTATGCCAATGGTACCGGGCTCGACTCCCGTGTCCGGGTGTCATTTTTTCAATTAAAAGCATAATGATATCTAGAAACGGCTGTAACCGTAGTTAAAAAATATAATTGGTTGGATATTTAATCCATCATAACACTGAAATGTAAAGTTAGAAATGGTTTAAAGTCAGCAACCAGACGAAAAATTAGCAATGAAACGTTAAGTTAGCAATGGAATTTTAAGCTTGTACGAGATGTTTGAAGCGTGGTTTACATTTCAGGCACATGTATGTTGGTATATATGATTTTTTTAATATTAGACAGTTCCTTTGAATATAAAGATAAAAATATATCGTATCAATGAAATTGATGTGATGTATTCCTTAAATTTCAAAAAAATAATCCTATGCTATCAGATATCACCGCTATCACCGTATTTATTATTATTATTATTATTAGCACCACGTATTACTACCCGTTCGGGTTATACGCACTTACGCTAATGTGTAATGGTAGGGTGATTGTGAGATGAAATGGAGGACCTACAGTTTAACGTGGAATCCGAACCACGGTGGAGGACTGGCATTCCCCAAATTCACAAGATGTCTTGTCAGAGGTGAAGGAAGGGTTTGGAAATCAGATAAATCTGTGTCGGGACCGAGTATTGAACCTCAGCCGCCAGCACAGAAGTCTGACACCTTACCCCTAGACCACCAGGTCACCCTATTTATATATATTGAGTTGGCACGAGAAAGGTATCTTTTTAAAAGAAGATTACTAATATTTGCCTGGAAGGATATAAGGGAACCTAATGGGTGAAAAACACCTTACTAAACTTGTCAGTCATTATAACCCTGATATCAATGACACCTAAAATCCAGAATAGACGAGACTGACAATATTATCGGCGTGCCCACAAGTGCGGCCGATTCCCTAAGGCATATAAAATGTTATAGTTTTTATAAAAAGTTTGTGCTAGCCACCATCTTGAATATACATTTATTTTCTTGTTTTGCATACACAAATAAATTGCGTGGACAATTGCTATCTCATTTTTAAAAAAATACATAAATTAGATATTAAAAATGTTTTTAAGATTGTAATTACTAAAGCCTCAAATATTAATTGGAATGTAATACTATCAAAACAGTTAACTGTGGAATTTGTGGCAAAGGAAGTTAAAGATGAATAAAACCAAATTTAGAATGTTTTTTATGGTATTTATAAAATCGTTATAGTTTTTTCACTCGTTACTCAACATGGCTGAAAACTATCACTATTTACTGTAGCCTATGCACGATTATATATAAATCAGCAATCAAAATAAAATTCTGCATTTAAATTATGTTTATTAAATGTATAGCTAAGTAAAACTCAAAAACTATAAATCCACTTTTTAACTATTATGATACAAATATTCATCGTACAATACTTCTCTGTTCTCTTTAATTATACACTATTTAAAGGTAGAAAAGTTGAAACTATGTAATAACAAATTTTAATCACTAAAATGCAGTAAAAAATTACACAAAATAAAGTTTGTATTTAATTACGTCCGTACTGATAATAATCTATGTTATTTCCAAGACAAATCAAACTTGGGCCACGTGTTCATGGAGTGCCATTCCCTACATCGCTTCACTGATATCCTTATACGCATGCACACTGTTGACCTTTCTTCATTACCACGTCCTCTGTTCTTCGTGCAAGAAAGACTGGAAGAATTCCAGTATTTCCAGTGGAATTATCTGTGTTGTTGTCTGGGTAATTTGCCAACAGATTTCACGTGTCAGTCTCCCACCTTGAACTTCTAAAACAACAAACAATTTTCCTCTCTCACTCGCTAACGAAGGTTTGCAAATTTCGTGACGTTTGGGTTATCATGTCGAATATACGTTTAAAATCATTTAAAAACATGTTTAGTATAGTTGTTAAATTGGAACTTAATCATAGGGATGTGCTAAGGTTCGAAATATCATAGTCGAAGGTCAAATCTTCTCTTTGGCTTAGACACCCACAATAACCTTCGCATCTTCAAAATATTTCAAAGGAACAAGAAAATCTCGATTTATTATGCACATAATTAAAATATCTTACTAAAAATTACGTAATTTAACAATAACTAAACAGTATTTTAACCATCGACTCGTGAGTAAAGGAAATATATATATAACGTAAGCATATACAAATTCAGATACGTCAGCATTAAGGAATATAATGTGCTTTGTTCTTTTCGTTATACGTTTAATTATATCTAAAAACACTTATCAAGTAATTAAATAAATTAGAGTAGAGTAATTCGATCACGGCAAAAAAACTTATTTTCGACTTCGGTTTAACTTTGCTTCACATGTTTCAAGTTTCGCTTTGAATTCTCAATTAAAAAGTGGACTTCACACTCCTGACTGAATTATATTTCAGAGTGTAATAGACTCGTAAGGTTAAACATACGTTAAAACATTATGAAGCATCAAATAGGAACATCCATCGCATCTTCCCGAAACTACTAAATTGACGCTTTCTCTAAAAATTCTAATTGTAATCAAATTATAAATTTAAAAAAACAACACCAGTACTAAGATTTTCCCCGTTACATTTCTCTATTATTATTATTAGCACCGCGTCTTACTACCCGTTCGGGTTATACGCACTTACGCTAATGTGTAATGGTAGGGTGATTGTGAGATGAAATGGAGGACCTACAGTTTAACGTGGAATCCGAACCACGGCGGAGGCCTGGCATTCCCCACATTAACAAGTTATGATTCATTTATAATCTAGAAATAAAAAGTTTCTCGGTTGGCAGGTTTAACTTTAAATCGTAAGGTTACCATTCTGGTTTATTTTTCCCAGTGTGGTTTTCAATCCTTTCTACAGACGATTATTTATTTATTTATTATTCTCATTCTTAACCTCCTAGATTGCTGACAATCCTTGTGATCTGCATACAGGGATACTCGAGGCAAGGAGTTATATTTGTCTTATCTCCTTTGATGGTGACGGGAAGGTCAGGCTTCGTATCTTGTCATGGTTTCTTTTTACTCAATGGTTTACCACTCACCCTCTACGCAAATTTGGATACCTTTTCCATAAGCCTTGCTCAGATAAGTGGATCAAACCAAAACATATATATTTTAGACATGGTATCAATTCAAAAATAAACCTAAAACATGATCAACCGTTGAGTAGGAAATAGTCCATTGCGTTAAATGTAGTGTTTGTATTCCTAGAATTTAATAAAAAACTAAGAGAATGTTGATCATTTTTACAAATTTGATTTATTAAAGTTACGGACACCCTTTTTAATATCCAAATGGGTGACCTGGTGGTCAAGGGGTAAGGTGTCAGACCTCTGTGCTGGCAGCCGGTGTTCTATCCTCGGTCCCGGCACAGATTTATCTGATTACCAAACCCTTCCTTCACCTCTTGACAAGACATCTTGTGAATGTGGGGAATNTTCACCTCTGACAAGACATCTTGTGAATGTGGGGAATGCCAGGCCTCCACCGTGGTTCGGATTCCACGTTAAACTGTAGGTCCTCCATTTCATCTCACAATCACCCTACCATTACACATTAGCGTAAGTGCGTATAACCCGAACGGGTAGTAAGACGCGGTGCTAATAATAATAATATCCAAATGACACGATATTTGCTAGTATAATACCGCAACAAAACATGCGGGCTGTTGAAGAGTTGGTTTTTGTTTCGAGTCATGGTGTTGTTGTTTCGACATCTCCTCTTCTAAGGTGTACATCAACTGTTGTAACCCCTACTCTCTCTTTCTCTCTCTCATGATGTTTCCCCCTCTGTCGACCGAACAGAGACAATTCCCAGACACGGCGCTAGGTAGCTCTCCAGACGAACCGCGGCAGTTCCTCCGGCACAGATCTGCAGTCAACCTCTGGTACAACGTGCGACGTGCTCGAGTTACGACGTCCGGACCTTCCAGACAGGATCAATCGGCTGCGACGAGGAGTTGACACCGCCGTGAGTAACGATGCGTATTATGCTTGCCTTCGTTTGGGTTGGACAGATGCGCTTTCGAGAGGACAGAGGAGTTTGTGGGTTTGAGGGGGACATTTTCTGGTAAAAGTTTCACACGGAAGATCGTAAAGGTTGTTGGCAAATAAATTCAGATTAATGAAAATAGCTATAGGTTATTGTGATATTGTCGGATCATTTAATTCCAGGGAGGGGAAATGTATTCCATCAGGCCTTAATTGTCATATCAAAGTATCAGTATTAACATATCTGGTACTCCTCAAACCTGAGGCTAGTGACAGATTCAACCACAAAGCGCTGCGGTCTATACGTGAGTGAGAGAAGAAAAAGTGGTACGCTGTTATTGCTTTATTGTCACTCATCTGGTAATAATTTTAGTGTTAACGTTCTTAGAATAAATAAAACTTGGGCTATCTCCAGTGTATAAGTTACTTTTAAATATTTTTTGTTGTTGCCAAAAATAACATTTTGAAATGTTTCAAAACTCAACGTGGGTCGGAGGGAGATACGTTCGTGCATCTTTATATTTATGGATTGGGAAATATCAAGATTTTCTGAAACATTGGAATACAAAATAATTTAATAAGGCATTTATTTTTACTGTAAGCTTGTTATTAATAAAATGTGAATGAATAATAATTACTTTTTAAAAGGAAACATAGTATCTATAGGTTACTTTATAACAATTATTTGGATATATATATATATATATATATATATATATATATATATA
>CABFOW010002777.1:52841-68881 GCA_902141385.1 Timema californicum | reverse complement strand
ACAAAACAAATTGATTTTATTATGTCAAATATTTGATGTTTAGTTAATAATCATAATGTTATTGATATAGATTATTAAAAGACCCTCATACAAATACAAACTTATATTGATAGTATTCATTTATGAGTTGTGGCACACACAGTAAATATAATATTTATCTTTGGCAGGGGGGGAAGGGAGGAAGGGACCATACTATAACAAATATAATACATTATTTCTCTGATCATATATATATATATATACGTACATATAGTAATAAAGAAAGAGAGAGTGATTGATTAAAAGTGCCCTTAAAATTCATGATCTAAAGAAAAAAATACATAAATAATTGATTTAACTTAATATATGGTCGCCTCTATTCCTCCTACTAAACGGTAGATTAAAGTGTGTGCAGGCATATAACCCAAATGGTTAGCAAGACGCTGTGCTAAAAAAAATTGTACGCTATCCCTAAAAAATGAGCACAATATCCCTAAAATATCTTTTTAAACTTAATATTGATATGTACATCATATTTATATAATATATTTAATTAATGTATTTACAATATATATATCTACATTATAGACAGTATATAATACACACATTTACATATTTATTGTATATATAAAATATATAATATATATTTTAAATATACATAAACTATATAATATATGTAATATAAATAGTCTACTATATATTACAAATATATTTTATATATGTTATATATATATATATATATAAAAACGGTATATATTATAAATATATTATATATAATCATAAATATATTAATCGTATACATACTATAATATTATATTATTATAATATATAACTATATAGTGTTATTAATATAACATATAATACTAAATATTATTTTGTAATCTTTAATTATTTATGTTATCTTTTATTTAAATCAAAGCCAGTCTAATTGTTGGTAAGGGACGTGAGACTACCTGGTGCCCGAACACAATATCTATAAATCAATCACTGAGATATAAACTGATGCACGTGAATCCACGGGATCAGGTCGTATACTAACCCAGTCAGGAAATTAACTAAGGACGCTGGGACGCGTGCTGTGAGACTGGCTTAACTCTAGCTAATCCATAGCGTGGCACACACTTATATAATCCATACCTGACACACCTCTTTTCATTACCTAGCCTGGCACATCTTTATATAATCCATGACCTTTAACATGCCAATCCAATCTATAACCTGACACATCTTTATCTAATCCATGACATAACACACCTCTATACAATCCCTAACCTGGCACACCTCTATTCAATCCCTAACCTAACACTACCTCTATTCAATCCCTAACCTGGCACACCTCTATTCAATCCCTAACCTGGCACACCTCTATTCAATCCCTAACCTGGCACATTTTTTTTTCTGGGTCTCTTGCCGAGGAGTCTTATATCTTAAGTGTTCCCAAATATAACTGTGTGCACGCCTGGTATCACCCATACATACCACGTGATCTCCCGACCTACGTCTGCGTGCCCTTATTATCATTAATATGTTTGGCGATTCACACAAATCATGAAGTTATGCTTTTTGTAACGTTCTCTATTATCCTGTTTGTTCGTCCCTCCTATGTTCTAAATTACATGGCTAACTAATTGAATCCAATGAATTGCTACATGCACTTACTAGCAATCCTAGATATTTGTACATTATATTATATTTATTTATGCTATATACCCAATCCCTAATCTTTCCCAATCCACGAGGAAGTGAGATCCGGCCCTCTAGCCTCTGTTGCAATACCACAAACACCCATTCCGTTTGCCCCCGAGTGAACTCCTGGTAATTCACCGGCCATTCATCCTAAACTATAATTTGCATGTCTACAAAACAGGAGACATCGTGTCAACATGAGAATGTCTTTGTAAGCCAGGCAACCGTTATATGACTTTCAATTGAAACCATGTGGACCTCTTTATGTATATTCTAAATTTGGTGCTCGCTCTGTTGGTTATGCTGTCTTCCGTTGGCTCAAATTTGTATAAGATTTGTTTCCATAATGTTGATTCTCGGTTCAGTTTTAATGCAGTTTTTAGATTCAAAGTTACAATTAATTATAAAAATTAATCTAAAGTCATCTATTCATCCCCAAAACATTTGAACGTAGTATTACCAACTACTAACTAGTTTCCTCTAAAGCATTTATTTTTTCACTAAATATAATATTTAAACTTAGAGACTACATTCAGAGGCATATTTTCAACTAAATTCGTTTGATGTTTTTTCTATTAATATGTTTATAACGAGATGTACCCAAGCGAGAAACAATCAAATAAACATTCTTGCTTGTCCACGTCACAGCGTATGTTAAAAAAACTCTATTCATCGTTTATAATAATATGTAAAACTGTTTGGAACAACTCCTGTAATCTTTCCAGAAAGCAATCGCTTCACGTTATACTTATGTAACACTCCATTTTAGATAATAGCTCCCATTTCATAAATTGGGCCTAGTTTATCTCACTTTCGTTAACTGGCTTCTTCATTTTACGAACAGGGCAAACTTTACATATACTTTTGCCCATTTCGTGAACTGAAAACTATTATCCTCTCTATTATAATTGGTTTTAAAATATTATATGTTAGTAAATATAAACCAACCAACCCACACAAACTAAACCTAACCTTACAATCTAAAATGATTAAAAGTTAGGACCAAACATGTTCTTCGCTTGACGATTTAACGGACCGGGTAAAAACTCGTCCATTTCATGATTTGGGTAGAGCCTAGGGCGTCACAGTTCATGAACTGGACGAGTTTTTAGCCTCTCCGTAAAATGGTCAAGCCAAGAAGCCAGTTCACGGAATGGATAGAAATATACCCTGTTTATCTGTTTATGAAATGGCCTATTTCACTTTTGTGGTGTAGCATATATAAATGCGTGATGCATAGAATGTAGGCCCAAAATGTTTTTAACCTACGAAAATAATACGAAATATTGGCTGTTGTCTAGAAACAAAGTTACTATAACTTGAAAACTCACAATGGAGGGTAGAGGAAGACATTTCTGAAAGCAGCTCAACACCAGCGAATAAAATCCAGGTTTTTTTATTGTTTTTCAAAATGTAAACATTCACAAGTTATTGGAAGTAAATTATTAAAGCTGAATTAATTCATTTTAATCTTTGCACCGAAGTATTAAGAACCGTTTAAACCACAATGACCCGTTTTGGTGCCAGCATGGTCTAAGGCGTTTCTCTTGCAGTAAACTAGACTGCCGATGACGGGGAGATCGAAATTAGAATCTTGTTCGGGCGTACTCAGGGTGGTTTAAAAAAAAAGTTTTCCATTCTCCCTCCACGAAAATGTGGGTACATTTCTAAATAAAACGTTCTTGGTACCTAAAATCACTAGTGTAATTGGTACATACGTATATAGTCCGAAAAGGTAGTAAAACCAGGTGTTAAAAAAAGGTAAAATACATTTTTTAAATTTTGTACATAGCGTGTTTGGGCTACACCAGTCCTTAGCTCAGTATACTGAAGATTAGCCAATACTGATGTACTGTTGTCCAGAGGACGCCCAATGTACTAATTGTACATTATTTCCGTGGAGACTCTTTCCATGTCCCGATGAGATGAGGGGAATAATGATAGTGTATATGACAGGACGAAACCAATTAAGTTCTTAATCTAACTTAAGCTTAATTAATCAAACACTGACGAATATGGAAACTATTCCACCTCTCTAGGAAACTTTCCCGGTATAATCCGGGAATTGGACCCGGGACCTCTACGTCAGTAGCCAAGATATTTTTATTGATAAAAGTATTATTTATCGGTGACCTGGCAGGCTAGAGGTAAGGTGTCAGACTTCTGTGCTGGGGGTCTGGGGTTCTATCTCTCGGTCCCGGCACAGATTTATCTGATTGCCAAACCCTTCCTTCACCTCTGACAAGACATCTTGTGAATGTGGGGAATGCTACGCCTCCACCGTGGTTCGGATTCCACGTTAAATTGTAGGTCCTCCATTTCATTTCACAATCACCCTACCATTACACATTAACCTAAGTGCGAATTGCCCAAACGGGTAGTTCTAATACTAATACTACTATTTATTTGCATGGAGTGAAGTGGAAAACCACTTAATAAAAACCACGCCAGATGGGATTGAAATCCTAGCCTCCCGG
Organism: Timema californicum; assembly: GCA_902141385.1. Taxonomy (NCBI): domain Eukaryota; kingdom Metazoa; phylum Arthropoda; class Insecta; order Phasmatodea; family Timematidae; genus Timema; species Timema californicum. The sequence continues at coordinate 64,739 of CABFOW010002777.1, read as the reverse complement.
TCACCAGCAGACCGGACTAGACGATACTGACGTTAAATCTGCGTGCTCAACAATGCGGTTTTGAAACAATACTGTTCTGAATGTTGGTATTATAATTATATAAAATATGAGGGAACAAGGAAGCTAGAATTTAACTGTTGTCTTGACACGCTTTATGATCAGAAGGAAACAAGATTTAAGTGAATCATTATCACATCATCATCAAATGTTTACATCCGATGGACGGGTCAGTTGGTAAAATGTCTCCAGCTTCCTCTACTCTTCCACCAATCTTATTCCTTTAATTGCTTCCATTCGTCTCCTTTCACTTGCACACTTTTCGTAATGTGCTCTTTCTATCTCTTTCTTGGCATTCTCTCCTTCTCCATCCTCATTTCATGCCCATACCTTCTCAATCCTGCTTCCTCTACCATCTCATGTACTCCCTTTACCCCCACTCTTTCCTGGATAACTTCATTCCTAATCCTGTTTCTCCTCGTGACAATTAACACGCTCCTCACAAACTTCATTCCCATGGCCCCCACTCCCCTACAGTATCCCCATGGCTTCTTTGGTGCTACTGACAGCCAACATTTAGGTATATACCTAGATTTTGACTGTCAAGTAGTGACAGCTGCTAAACACATGTTTTTTGCAGATCATATGGTTTGGCGTAGGGATACATAATTTGGTCTGGTAACTTTTCAAGGCCGTCAGCTGTCAGTCAGCACCAAATAAGCCATGGGGCTACTGTATATATGTGACAATAGGTACAAATTACGCCCTGTACAACACTTCCTTACACATCTAGGGCACTTCTCTTCTCCATTGCAAGTCTCTTTCTTACACACCTATAGAACATCTCAAGTGAGCGAGTGTTGTAAATAAATAAAATAAAACAATCTAAATACATCTCAAGTGTCTGAGTGAACAACTATCCACCAATCTAAAAAAAAAAAGGCCCCACACAATAATTACCTCGCATCTCGAATGGTAAACAAGACACCGTGTCGATTGGCGGAACGAATCATTTCTTCACGCTTCTGTAATTAGGTAATTTAAAAAGCAGTTTTACTACGTATTATTCGTGAAGCGATTACCTCATTTATCATAAACATACCGGTCCTCAAAGCATGTTGAGGAGTTGTGCCAACAATCAGGACCTGATTAAAATACAGACAGAGTATTAAATAGTTTTTAGGGATTTTTCCCCCCTCTACGCCATGTATTACTATTTTTTCCAGATAACCCGAATATTTACACTAATGTGAGAAACTAAGAAGGTAGAATTTTTTTAACACCACGTCTTATAACCCTTTAGTGGTTTTATAGATGAATAAGGCTATAATTAGAGGAAGTTTACCCGCATATGCGTGGGATGAGAGGGAAAACCCCATTTGGAAAAACCACCTTCAGTACACCATATCGAGGTTCGAACCTGGATCTCCCCTTCATCGAAAGTCTAGTCTACTGAGAGAGTAACGTCTTAGATCATGAGGCCTGCGAGGCTGGTGAAGGTAGAATTAAGGGGATATGTACACTCATTTTTGTGCGTGGAGGGTGAGAAAAACCTAGGAAAAACCATGTTCAATACAAACGGCCGGTATTCGAACTCTGACCTCCCTGTAAACAGTACACCAGATTAGAAGCCTAGCCCAATTATATGGGGTCATACGGGCTTTCAACATATTTACACCAAAGGCGTAGGGATGAGGAAGGTATAACATTGATAAAATGTACCCACATTTGCATCTACTAAAAGTGGATAGCCACTTAATAGACAACATCTTCAGTATACTTGCTGGGAATCGAGCCTACCCCCCTCCACTAGACCAGACGAGCTTAGACGCCTTTGTCGGCGTGACCACTGATGCGAGTTGGTGACTAAATAAACATATTTAATATTATGATCACACAGTAGTTTCTTTGATGCACTAAGTTAAATGATTAAATTTTATACACAATGACTCTTAAGGTAAGACAAAAGGTAGTGCAAGTATTTTTACAGTTTTTATAGAATATAAACTTTTTGGAAAAAATAAATCAAATATTTCTCCAGTAGCAACATATAATTTAGTTTTATGCACATTCTAATATCAACAGATCTTGAATCCTCGGTCCTGGCACAGACCTTCCTTCACCTCTGACAAGACGTGTATTAATCACAACTTGTGAATGTGTGGAATGCCAGGCCTCCACTGTGGTTCGGATCCCACCTTAAACTGTAGGTCCTCCATTTTATCTCACAATCACCCTACCATTACACATTAGCGTAAGTGCGTACAACACGAACGGCTAGTAAGACGCGGTGCTAATAATAAAAATAATAATAACAGGTCTTGAATATCCGTAAATGGTGTCCTGGAATTTTGTCAAAACTTTTTAAATAAATAGAAAAGGGTTTGACAAAATTCCAGGACATCCTTGACAGATATTCCAGATCTGTTGATATTAGCATGTGCAGAAAACTAAACTCTACGTTGCTACTGGAGAAATATTTGATTTATTTTTGCCAAAAAATGTATATTCTATAAAAACTAAAAAATACTTGCACTCCCTTCTGTGGCACCTTAAGATAAAAGTTTTAAACGATGCTAAAGTGCGTAGCCAAATAAATGGGGAGGCGTCTTGGGTTTTACACCTAATTTAAAAATGTCACCTTTCCAAAGTGTATTTCTACTAAAATTATGAAAATACGAATCGGGATGCATTGCATTTTGATCCATTATAACGTTCGCGGCTGAATATAAACCATGGACCGATCCGCGGGCGTAGTTTGAAATAACTGATTTATATCTAGCTGCCAGTTGGGTTAAAATAATAAACTAGACATATTTTGGGGCTATTGCTTATCTTCAATTATTAAAGATTTGGCGGTGAGGTTCCTTCAACCTATAACCTGTTTAATTTTTGTCGGTAATGATAAAACGTAACTGGTTTCACATGCGAAGCGATGATAATAACTTACTTAAAAATAACAGTCATTACATATATATTGAATGAACAAAATTATTAGCTGTTCCAGTTTTATATTTTAAATAATAAAAATAACTTGTCCACATTGCGAGAAGTTGACATTTTAAAATTAGCAGCTACTTTTCAATATCTCGAAAATGTGACACTCCTAAATTAACCGTTATTATTTGCTTATACCTATAATATTGTATAATACAAAGGTAACAGTTATTCTCTTCCCATATTTTTAATATTTTTAACCAAGTTTAACGGTTATTGGTTTTCTGTGTTTGGAGTATTTTTCCATTCAAAACCAAAGAGAAATAACTGTGATAAAATAGCAAATAAAATCATGTAAGCAATTTTTACCTAATCAAATTATTTTGTATAGGTTTGTTATTATATAGTGAATACAACTACATATCTTTAGGTAGTAAATACTATATTTTACATTTTTGCATTCAATAAAATTGTAGTATTAACTATCAATTATTTCCCCCATTTATTTAAGGTATTTGGTGACCTGGCGGCCGGGGTTAAATCCTCGGTCCCGGCACAGATTTATCTGATTACCAGACCCTTCCTTCACCTCTGACAAGACATCTTGTGAATGTGGGGAATGACAGGCCTTCACCGTGGTTCGGATTCCACGTTAAACTGTAGGTCCTTCATTTCATATCACAATCACCCTACCATTACACAATAGCGTAAGTGTGTATAACCCGAACGGGTAGTAAGACGCGGTGCTAATAATAATAATAATAATTTAAGGTATTTAACGCGCGCTTTCTGAATCGAATGTTTATATCAACTAACTTAACACAATAGATAGCCCCTGACCGTTAATTCATCACTGTGAAAGCGGCAACCCACATTTCAATAGTGGTAATTTTTTCGGCCATGCCGGGAATTCAACTTGGTTCCTTAAGCTCAGTAGAAAGATATGCTAACAACTGAGCTAAAGTATCATACTAACCATTATCAAATACATCAATGGCTCAAATAAGTGTCAATGCATGTTTGTTGAATTAGTCAAAGAGATGTCGGGACATTTCAGTTGAAGTCGATAAATAGGTGTTGTTAAATGGTGGGTCAAGGACACCCCCCCCTTTTAACCCTATCCTCTCATCCCATGCCTTTCCCCTCTCCCTCGCCTAAATCACATGAGTATCTAACTTTATATTAGAAATCGCCTTGCTCGTTGGGGGCTCCAGCCCTAAACCACCAATGTGGATGTAAACTAATGTAATTCCAGAGCCGTTTTTTGATAGGTCTTACCATTTAGCCACAAGAAACCTCCAAAGAAAGGTCCACACCAACTTTAAAGTTGCTCCGACATTTTGATTTTTTTTTCGGGGGTTGAACCTTTTTTTAAAAAAACTTTTTGGAATTTTCCCGCTGGTTGGCTAGAAGCCATAAGTTTGTCCAATTTCAAGTTTCGAGCTCATCTGGAAGTGGGTAAACATTAATGTCAGTGAGTTAGTCAGCCGCGTGGCTTTATAGTAGTATAATTTATATGAGGTTTCTCCCATCTAGGTACTTAATATTAATTATTGTTAGAGATACCCTGTGTTTAACCTCTTGAGCCTATATAGTTTGTTCCTCATAGTTCCTATTAGAGGGCGCTTCTGATTCCTTGCATATACACAGCCCCCAATTCCTACTCGCTTCATTGGCCGAATACTCTATTATGTTAGATTGGCCTGCTGATGATGGGGCGATTGGGGCTCAAATTCCGTTTGGGTTTACTTAGGGTTGTTTTTCCAAAACGGTTTTCCACTCTATTTCCACAAAAATGTGGGTATATTACCTTCGAAATGCTTCCTTCCTTGTCCCGATCCCAATAGATAATTACTGTCATATACGCGTGTAGCCTAAACCGCTAGTAAGACGAGCTGATGAAAAAAATACCCAATTTGATCGGCTCAAAAGAAATATACGACTCCTTATGATATGTAAGTCATTATTTAAAAAGTTACTTTACATCCATTACTGTTTCCAGTCTGTGACCTGGGTCGGTTTTTTTTTTATTCAAGCTTGCTAGGTCTATAGTAGCTTCATTTACCCTATAATATAACTTAGGACTAGGACAGGTACAACATCCAGTCCCCGGCCGTCGATTTATCAAGGTGAAAGAGTAAACCCATATTTTCATCAATGATAATATTTCGACTATGCCAAGAATCGAACCCGATACCTTATATTCGGTAGGCAGACACGTTATAAACTGAGCTCAGGTGTTAGACTCATTATTTAAACAATATGTTACATTATGATGATCTACAAAATTAATAAAATTAATAAATTGATTCCTTACTGTAAGCTTAGTAATTAAGTCATTATTTACGGTCGGAAATTAAACACAGCTGTGAACACTAACGATTAGAACCACTAAAAATAATTAACGTTCTTGTACACGTAATGAGAGTTTTTATTATCACCACATATTACTACCTGTTCCGGTTATAAGCGTATATGATAAATTACTATAATGGGGTAAGGATTAGGAAGGAATTATTTCAGAGGTAAACTACGAGCATTTCTGTAGAAGTAGAGTCGGAAACCATTTAGGAAAAGAAACCCTCATTAGACCCGACCAGGATTCGAGCCCAGCTCTCCCCGTTTTTCAGCAGGCCAGTATAAAACAAGATTGACGCTCTATACACTTCGTCCTCTAAAGAGAGTATGAGAAAAGTTGGGTGAGCTCCGAAATTAGGATGAAAAAGTCAAGGTAACGCTTAAACGCAAGTCAGTCAGTTGGCCTCAGTGTACCGTGCGAATGCATAGATTTAACGTGAGATAATTATAGCCAGGAAGGTTATTGCTTTTTAAATGAATAGTCATTTAATTAAAGAAACATTGAATATTGATCTTCAAAGTGTTTATTTAAAGTCTTACAATTCAAGGTTTTTCAAACATATTATAAACTTGTCGAGAAAAAAAAAATTAACTGTGAAAATAAATCGGTTTCTTAAGATTAATTTGCGCTAAAGTACAAATTATTATTATTATTAGCACCGCGTCTTACTACCCGTTCGAGTTATACGCACTTAAGCTAATGTGTAATGGTAGGGTGATTGTGGGATGAAATGGAGGACCTACAGTTTAACGTGGGATCCGAACCACGGTGGAGGCCTGGCATTCCCCACATTCACAAATATCTTGTCAGAGGTGAAGGAAGGGTTTGGTAATCAGATAAATCTTTGCCGGGATGGAGGATTGAACCCCGGCTGCCAGCATAGATGTCTGACACCTTACCCCTAGACCACCAGGTCACCTAAAGTACAAATGTTAAACTCATAGATTTCAAAAACTATTCTGCGCATCGGCAATAATATGATTAATATACCTTAATTTATATCTGAGTGATCCTGAAAAAGTAGCCTATTAGTTATAAACTGGTTTTCCTTGCGTGTTTATTTTAGCACCATGTCTTATTACCTGTTACAGGTTACAATATCTATATATAATTCATTCACGACCTAAGTTTAACTGGATGACAGCTCGAAATGTTACTAGAAGTAATCCCTAATATATCACTAAGCCAACAGCTGACATCTATCACTTTTAATTACTGTACTGAAAACAGATGATAATATATTAATGTTATAGCTAACCACAGTAATTTAGGCCAATATTATTTATATATTTATTTGAGGACGGACACAAAGTTTATTTATTGTTTTACTCCACTTAAAAAATATTCACACCACTTTCACAAAAACTTCTAACGAACATAGCTTCAAAATGGCGACTGACGAATTTAAACCATATGGTTGAACATAACGGTAAACAAGTTTTTTAAAATGATCCAGACACGCAGTTGATGAAAATATTTTATTAAGTTAAATATTTCAAAATAAAATATTATTATTATTTGCACCGCGTCTTACTACCCGTTCGGGTTATACGCAAAATTAAAATAAAATAATCATAAAATAATTTATTGTATGTAAAAAAATAGACATCAATTTTCTCTTTTCCAAGTAAATACGATGCCTGTATTAAAAGGTGTTGATGTGTGCACTATATTACACAAAATCAGTAACGTTCCAAAATGAAAAATAAGTACTTTTAATTATGTTTAAAAAATTGTTTCGAGTTTGACAAAAATAAATTATTTAAAAAAATTAAATGGTATGAGAAAACTTAAGTTTACGTTATTTTAAATGTAATACATAACAGGTAATTAAAGATCTTTACATTTATAACAAAATTGTGATCTTTTACAAGTGTTGGCAACCCAAAACCTAAACATACGATTTTCGAACTGTCATCCAGGTAAAAACCTATCGTGAACGGACTTTACTAGCTACTCTATCGTGCTAGGGATGAGGAAGGTTTTGTTTAGTGGAAGTTAGCCCCCATATTAATGGAGGAAGAGTGGAAAGCCATATAAAAATCACCCTCAGTACACCCGGGCAGGATTCAAACTCCAACTTCCCTATCATTGTCCAATCTACTCTGGTTATAGAGTGACGCCAATGAAACAGGTTGTGAGGGTTTGTTTGTCCAGGCACCAGTACTAGGTGCAATATATTAGTTTAGTTTGAAGGTCTTGTGCTGATATCGTGCATGTCTTTAGGAAATGTACAACTAATTCATTGGTCTATAAGTTATTATGGTTCTTGAAAGAACTTGCGATAAAAATAAATGAAGCGGTGCACCACACAGACTCACTCCCGCTATTATCTTAAAATATGCATTTATTAAAAACTCGCAAGACCCTCCTCGGTGGCGTAGCTGGCTAACGCGCTAGTCGTGTTGAGCTCGACTGCTGAGGACGGGGAGATCGAGGTTAGAATCTCGGTCGGGTGAACTGGTGGTGGTTTTTTCCTAAATGGTTTCCCACTCTCCCTCCACGCAAATGCCGGTTCACTTCCTTCAATTCAACCTTACTGATTCCCAATCCATTAACGTAATTAGTACTTTAAAAGCGTATAACCCGAACGGGTAGTAAGACGCAGTGGTAAATAAGGAAAAAACTCGTAATATTAGTGAAAATAAATGTAAATAGGTGTATACATTGTTGTAGAAACACTACACCAGAGATCATCAATTAAATAATATACACCGTTACTTACTCTATGGCATTAGGAACTAAGAACACTGTTACAGAAAAATTAGAAAAGAGAAACATCTTTCTTTGTCCACCAAAGAGCATAAGAATCAAATTCATTTTTGAAAACCTAAATTAAAAAGTATGTATATTTGCTTATAGATAATAAATTATTGGTTTTGTAAAAAATATATTTCAATCAAAAGGTTTTTACCCTTAATAGAAGGCCTACTAACTCTTTACAGTGATAAGTTATTTCGTATCTCAAATAGTTGCGGAGAAATAATCAAATTTGGAAAATATCCCGTGGATAAAGTAACCTCTAAGACATTTTCATGAGAAAATAAGCGTTTTTATCCTATTTACAATTATAACTAGTGTTTATATATGGAATTTTATCAAAATCATTACAGCGAATTTCGAGCAAATTGATTTTTATCCCGTTTTGCCCTTCAATAAAATCAAGTAAAAATCTAGTTCCTATAATCCTACGGAAGGAACCTTAAGAAAATCTCAGCCAATGAGACGTGCACACCTGTTCATTCACCTACTAGACAATAGAGCAAACGAGACCTGTACACCCGTTCATTCACTTATTAGACAATAGAGCCAACGAGACGTGTACACCCGTTCATTCACTTATTAGACAATAGAGCCAACGAGACGTGTACACCCGTTCGTTCACTTACTAGACAATAGAGCCAACGAGACGTGTACACCCGTTCATTCACTTACTAGACAATAGAGCCAACGAGACGTGTACACCCGTTCATTCACCTACTAGACAATAGAGCCAACGAGACGTGTACACCCGTTCATTCACCTACTAGACAATAGAGCCAACGAGACGTGTACACCCGTTCATTCACCTACTAGACAATAGAGCCAACGAGACGTGTACACCCGTTCATTCACCTACTAGACAATAGAGCCAACGAGACGTGTACACCCGTTCATTCACCTACTAGACAATAGAGCCAACGAGACGTGTACACCCGTTCATTCACCTACTAGACAATAGAGCCAACGAGACGTGTACACCCGTTCATTCACCTACTAGACAATAGAGCCAACGAGACGTGTACACCCGTTCATTCACCTACTAGACAATAGAGCCAACGAGACGTGTACACCCGTTCATTCACCTACTAGACAATAGAGCCAACGAGACGTGTACACCCGTTCATTCACCTACTAGACAATAGAGCCAACGAGACGTGTACACCCGTTCATTCACCTACTAGACAATAGAGCCAACGAGACGTGTACACCCGTTCATTCACCTACTAGACAATAGAGCCAACGAGACGTGTACACCCGTTCATTCACCTACTAGACAATAGAGCCAACGAGACGTGTACACCCGTTCATTCACCTACTAGACAATAGAGCCAACGAGACGTGTACACCCGTTCATTCACCTACTAGACAATAGAGCCAACGAGACGTGTACACCCGTTCATTCACCTACTAGATAATAGAGCCAACGAGACGTGTACACCCGTTATTTCACCTACTAGATAATAGAGCCAACGAGACGTGTACACCCGTTATTTCACCTACTAGATAATAGAGCCAACGAGACGTGTACACCCGTTCATTCACCTACTAGATAATAGAGCCAACGAGACGTGTACACCCGTTCATTCACCTACTAGATAATAGAGCCAACGAGATGTGTACACCCGTTCATTCACCTACTAGAGTTAACAAACGAGCTCACGGTACCCAACCATAGGAGTTTCGAATGTTGAGCAATGGTAGTATTTACCCGGATGTGATGGCCACTTGTGTTTGAAGAGTAGTCAGAAGGCCACTCCTCGAGCTATTGTTAAGTCAGAGGTCTACGGCCACGGTCAACCCATCTTTTGTGAATCTCTTTGGTCGAAAGTTGACTCTATATATGTCAAGTACAACGTGTTTAAATCGCTTTAGATTTAAAGAGGGGCCGATGTAAACACTTATGGCGGGGATGTAAGAAACACGATAAAAGGCCAGTATTTTCGCTGTTTTATAGCAACATTTTTTTGGACCAAAATAAAGAAAATATTGCTCCAGAATAAATTATTATTAGCACCGCGTCTTACCACCCGTTCGGGTTATTACGCACTTACGCTAATGTGTAATGGTAGGATGATTGTGAGATGAAATGGAGGACCTACAGTTTAACGTAGAATCCGAGCCATGGGGGAGGCCTGGCACTCCCCACATTCACAAGATGTCTTGTCAGAGGTGAAGGAAGGGTTTGGTAATCAGATAACTATGTGCCCGGACCGAGCGAGGATTGAACCCCGGCCGCCAGCACAGAAGTTTGACACCTTACCCATAGACCGCCAGGTCACCTCCAGAAGAAATTAATATAGTTTAATTTTCTTTACATGGTTGTTGCATATCTGTCATGAGTATTGTGGCATTAGATGAGAAACCTTTTAAATGACTAGAGAAAGTTTTCATCAAATTCTAGGACACCCTTGACAGATATTCAGGAACTGATATCTCCATGTGAAGAAAATTAAGCTCTATGTTTGTATTTAAGCAATGTTTTATTTATTTTGACAAACGAAACGTTTTTATATACAAATTCAAAGCTCACTGACCTTTTCTTTCGTCCCTTAAAGTGGTTTTAACCATAGTTAGATATTGTTAAGGTATTAAACGCATTAATTAAAGTATAGGTGTTTATTAGTTGTTTTGTCTTTCGACTTGCCCATCGCCTTATCTATATTGAGTCCGCTTATCACCTACAAGTAGAATCTTCCTTTTACTCTCTCGCACCCCTATGGTTGACAATGTATTGTGATCGTCAAAAATATCGATCTCCAGATTTCGACGGATGTCAACGTTTCATGACCCAATCAGCCAAAAAAAATATGTTTTGCATGGCCTGTCTATTACTGGGACTAAAGCCATAACCATTTTACTGATTGGGCTAAAATGAAGTATCTAGTGTTTTAGATAAATTACAGGTTTTTTGAAATTATCCCTCCATGCCTAAAACTTAAGGGAAGTCTACTCAAGTATTAAAAGAGAAAAAAAATCTCTATTTTCAAATTTGGTTTTAATCAACCGTGGTTAAATTTTGTACACCTATAAACAAAATATAAACTCTCGTTTTTCAATTAAATTACTTTGAGGGTACTTTATATTTGTGAATTTTTTTCAATTTTGATAATATGTACATAACTATTTAAGATATGAAATAATTTACTATTGCAAAGTTGTAACAGGCCTAAATTGTAATATATAAGATAAATTTATTTTTATAAAACCAATGGTTTCTGATATATTGGCAGTATATAAAAGTGTGGTGACGCCAATATTGTTTTATGGATATGAAGCGTGGGTTTGTAAATATAAACACAAGAGAAAGGTGAATGCAGTTGGAATGAGATATCTAATAGATGTGTGTGGAAAACTCGCACGAACAGTCGGTAATGAATGTGGGCTGAAGAAGTGTGGTTTGAAAGAGAATCCAATACGTCAATGTGAAATAAGCGTCTTACGTTGGTTTGGTCTTGTTGAGAGGATGAGTGTGGATCGAGTTATGAAGCAAATGTATGAAGGTAGAGTGTGTGTATCAAAAGGAAGGGGTAGGGCATTTAAGAAGTGGCTTGATTTTGTTGACGAGTGTGTAAAGAAGAGAAACATTAAGAGTTTTAATAATAAAATAGCATACATGATTCGGCGTATTGCTGTTGTTGAATAGAAGGGCATGTGTAAGGATAGGGAGGTGTGGAGAAAGTTAGTGAAGATGGCTTAAGTACAAAATTGTTGTTTCTTTAATTATATGTAGTTTCATGCATACCTCATAAGAGATTGTCGTGATTATATATATATATATATGTATATGTATATATATATATATATATATATGTATATATATATATATATATATATATATATAT
>CABFOW010002777.1:0-43976 GCA_902141385.1 Timema californicum | reverse complement strand
GTGCAAACATACTTACAGGTATGTGCAAACATACTTACAGGTATGTGCAAACATACTTACAGGTATGTGCAAACATACTTACAGGTATGTGCAAACATACTTACAGGTATGTGCAAACATACTTACAGGGATGTGCAAACATACTTACAGGGATGTGCAAACATACTTACAGGGATGTGCAAACATACTTACAGGGATGTGCAAACATACTTACAGGGATGTGCAAACCTACTCACAGGGATGTGCAAACCTAATCACAGGGATGTGCAAACATACTTACAGGGATGTGCAAACCTACTTACAGGAGGGGCAAATTTAAAAAAATATGTTTGGTGGGCTAAACATTTGTAGTCATTCATTTTTCTTCAAATTTCATTTAAAAAATAATTAGTCACACCAAATATACCGATATACATTAGTTGATTTAAATACATTGGGAATATATAACAATTAATACTTTAGTGGCAACGTATGTTTTAAGATCAGAAGATTGATTTTATGAAGTGTGAGACGATTGAAACTGTGAATGAGCTTACAGTATTGTTTTATAATCTGTGTTAAACTCTGAGGAGGTGAATATCTAGAGGGAAGACAAGATGATAATCAGGACGATGGTTTCTAAGAACACTCTTCCTAACTTTCAAACACTTGTTCACATGAATGTAAGGAGGCAAACATTGCTCTATACTTTCGGGCGTGATTTACAATTTTGTAAATGTTTATTGTGACATGGTTTGATAAAAGTGCTGTACATATTTGTTGTGTTTAAAAAAGCCTGCTTCACAACGCAACACATTTTAATTGTTTATCTCGTGGGCCAGATTGAATACACTGGCTGGCCGTAGTTTGCCCGTTTGTGTGGTAGTGGGTAGTGATAGGAAGGCCATATTGAGGCTAGTGGGCAAAGCTAATGGATTGATTGTTGCTATTAAGTGTAAACACATAGAAATGTCTTCACAATATTGGTATTTTTATTAGCTAATCTAAGCTAGCACCCTAATGCATATGTCTACTGAGCTATGGGTACTGGGTTCAGTTTCTTGTTGAATCAATAAGTACCTTTATTTATATCTATTATTGTTTCCAGCCCGTGGCTTGGGTGAGATTTTATTATTATTATTATTATTAGCACCGCGTCTTACTACCCGTTCGGGTTATACGCACTTACGCTAATGTGTAATGGTAGTGTGATTGTGAGATGAAATGAAGGACCTACAGTTTAACGTGGAATCCGAACCACGGTGGAGGCCTGGCATTCCCCACATTCACAATATGTCTTGTCAGAGGTGAAGGAAGGGTTTGGTAATCAGATAAATGTGTGCCGGGACCGAAGATTGAACCCCGGCCGCCAGCACAGAAGTCTGACACCTTACCCCTAGACCATTAGGTCACCCAACAAGCTGTTGAACGGAGAGGATTTCTCCTGAGGTGTTCTAAACAAACAAATGTTGCAATGAACCCGTATGTGTTGCTATTTCACTAACGGTACGTCCTATGAGAAAAACATATTTACACGCTAATGAGGTGCTTAATTTATGTGCGGAAACAGCTACAAGAAAGACTGATAGGAACAAATAAACATGTAAAAAAAACCACATAAACTCTTACGAGGTAGTATCCAAAGAGGTGTATTTGCATTTTAATGTATTCGTATTATAATATGTTCTTGAAGTTTTAAAATAAATTTAATTTTTACCAATAAAACACATAATTGAGTCACACAGAACAAATATAGGTTAAGATTTAAAACTCATTCTTCATTATTTTAGAGCAAATTAATTTTTATTTTTTTGGAAGTGTTTTTAACACTTTTAACAAGCTGTATCCTAAATTTATTGACTGATCACGCATGTTATACAATTGTAAAATTGAAAATTAAAAATTATCCCTGTGAGTCTTTTTGTTATATATTCGCGCTTTAACTAACTTCCTTGTCCTTAACATTTAAATTAGGTGGTTTATAACCTTGGTACTAAGCGTGACGTTAGGAGGAACAAAACCAAAATATATAAAATTATTCAAATGTTTACATTAAGATACTCTTCATCCCAGAGATATGGGCTAAAAGAAGTGGGCTTAGCCCAAGGGTGCCTTCCTAGAGGCCTATTTTTGTCTCAAGTTTGATATAAATCCATTAATTCAGTCAAAGGCTATGAGCATAAAATGCACACTAATATAATTTGGCATCAATCTATTTATATTAAAATGGATTAAAATAAACCAGTCAAATTAAGAAATCGCTTCAGATCCAGAGTTTAATTTTAAATATTCTATGATACAGTTTTATTTATTACAGCGTCTTACTACCTGTTCAGGCTATAGGCAATATTATATGATAATTACTCTAATGGGGTGTAGATCAAGAAGGAAGGATTTTAGATGTAACCTACTTGAATTCACTTGGAAGGAGAGTGGGAATCAATTAAAGGTAAGCCAACTTCAGTAGACCCAACAGGGACTCGAACCCCATCATTATAATACCTGTCTAACATGAGCGTGACGTCTTAGACCATTTGACCACTGAAGTGAGTTCAATATTATCTGTCGTTAAAATACTAGTAAGAAACATGACAACTTAGGCCATATAAAAATGAAAATCATAATATTCAATCAAATCAAAGTAAAATATAGTGAAGAAATGTTTCTAAGCGCATATAAATGGTCTGGGTGGTATTGTCATAGACCCGCTTTGGTGGCCGCATGGTCTAAGGGGCTACTCTCATGGTAGATGAGACTGGTGATGACGGGGACGAATCTCTGTTGGGTGTACTGACACCGAGTTTTACAAAATGGTTTTACATTTTCCTTACACGCAAATACGGGTACACTTCTTCTAAATATAATCTTTCTAATCACAAAACCATTAGCATATTATTTTACTACTATAAAGCTACTTGGCTGACTCCCACACTGACAATAATGTTTACCCACTTCCAGATGAGATAGAAACTTAAAATTTGGTAAACTTATAGCTTTTATCCTGAACCGACTAAGAAATTTTCAAAAAGTTAACAAATTTAAAGTTTAACCCCCAAAAAAACAATCAAATTAGCGGAGCAACTTTAAAGTCGGTGCAGACCTTTCTTTGGAAGTCTCTTGTGGCTAAACGGTAAGACCTATCAAAAAATGGATCTGGAATTACATTAGTTTACATCCACTTGCAAATAAAACAAACTGGGGGTTTGGGGGTGGAGCCCACAACGAGCAAAGCGAGTCTAGTATATAAACGTATAACCCAACCAGTTAGTAAGACGCTGTGCTAAAAAAAAAAAAGAATTAGTTGTTATACTTTAAGCAGGGAGTCAAACCGAAATATTGATCAGTTCTGATTCTTGTTCCGGTTATTCTAGAAAATATTTTGATTTGTACGGCTCTGGTTCCGGTTAGAGATAAATAAAAGTTCCTGGTCCTTCTGGTTACTTATTAAGTTCTAGTTCATTAAAAAAAATATTTTAGTTAATAATTATAGTCAACTACAATTATAAACACTCTTAAATAGAAACGTACATTAAAAAATAATTTACAGAAAATTAAAAGTTAGAACCTTTATAAACCTATAAATGTATCGATTTGAATCCAAGATCTGGTTCTAAGTCAATTTAGTTTTATGGTTCCTGTTCTGGATAAGGTTCCTTAAAATAACTGCTTTCTTGGGCTATTAGTTTTGTTTACAGTTCAACTGCCTGGATCAAAGACCATACGCCAATGTAAGCTTATAAAGATTATTATAATTTCAAACTGATTGTGTACGTCTGGGCGACATCACTCGTGGCCCAATAGGGGTAAGATTAGTCAGTACTAATGTACCGTTGCTCAGGGGATGCCCGAATGTACTAATCGTACATCCATATATATATGGATGTTTTAATATGAAAATTGCATAAAAATATACTTTTTATAGAGTTCCTTACATCCTCACCTTAAATGGGAGAATATTGTGGTGGATCTCCGATCAATCAATCCCAGGTAAGGAGGGTGTGTTTAGAAAGGGTTTGGCTCTAATATTGTGATATTATTAACACGTCTGCTCTAGATTAGTCCAAGGAAGTCCTCTCCTCGCCTCCGTTAGTGTCACACTCAAACACCAAGCGCTAAAGTCGATACTTGAGTGTGAAAAGAGAACGTTATTGCTTTGTTGTAATTCATTCATTGTTGTAATTAATACGTTAGATAAATTAAACTGCTGTGTGAATTTTTAAACTTGGGACACTTTGATTCCATTCGTTTTATTTAAATATTTGGAAAAGTTTTCTTTAATTTTCCCCACAAAAGAATATATATATATATTCTTTTGTGGGGAAAATTAAAGACATATTTTCCAAATATTTAAATGAAACGAATGGAATCAAAGTGTCCCAAGTTTAAAAATTCACACAGCAGTTTAATTTATCTAACGTATGAATTACAACAAAGAAATAACGTCCACTTTTCACAATCATGTATCGACTTTAGCGCTTGGTGTTTGAGTGTGACACTAACGGAGGCGAGGAGAGGACTTCCTTGGACTAATCTAGAGCGCAAATGTGTTAATAATATCACAATATTAGAGCCAAATCCTTTCTAAACACACCCTCCTTACCTGGGATTGATTGATCTGAGATCCACCACGATATTCTCCCATTTAAGGTGAGGATGTAAGGAACTCAATAAAAAGTATATTTTTATGCAATTTTCATATTAAAACATTTTTTTTGCAAAATTAATAAAGAATCAAATAGCCGAAGATATAATTAATGCTTTTAGTCTCCAACAAGATATCATATTCTGAAAATTGTAAAATGACACCTGAACACGGGAATCGTACCCGGGACCTTTGGCTTAATACGCCAATGCTCTAACCACTGAGCTATCCGGGAATCGTCCCGTGATTTGGGGTCATTCTTCACTCATATTTACCTGGATAGCCAAGAGTCTCGGGTTCGATTCCCGTGTCCAGGTGTCATTTTTCAATTTTCAGAATAATATAAATAAAATTTTATTTCCGAATAAACATAGAAATTAATTTTCTTCACATGGTGATGTCAACAGTTGTTGAGCCTCTGTCATAGGTGTCCTAGAATTTAATGACAACTTTTTATATTTATTTAAATATGTTCTCATCTAATTCCCTAATGCTCATGATGGATATTCAACCACTGTTGATATCACCATGTGAAGAAAATTTAAACATAATTTATACTGAAGAAATATTGGATTTATTTTGGACAAATAATGTTTTGGTATAAAAAGGGGAAAAAAACTTACCTTATCGCACCTCCCCTACGACCCCACCTTAATATAACTAATTTACTAGGAACATATATTTTCTTGGTTGTCTATGACGTAATATACACGAAAAACAAAATACCATTCATTGGGCAATGACACCAAGAATTGAACGGATTTAAAAAAAATTAAATTTGAGATATTTTAAATTTAATTTATGTTATAAATTTAAAAATAGATTGAAAATCTGAATTTGAGTTCGAAATTCAAAAGAACATTTAAGGTTCGTATTTGAGGCTTGTATTCGAGGAATGTAGGATCCGACCCACATGCGTATGACCCGAATGGGTGGTGTAACCCGGTGACAAACAAAATGGACCTATCTCCTCTTATCCATCTGTAGTGTGTTATCTCGTCCTAATCACTTAGCGAGTGAGTATCTGACCCGGCCATCTGCGGTCGCTGCTATGAACTAGGAAGTGTTTCGCCACACGCAGGAAGGATGAGGGAGGCTCAGAGGTGTTATCTACCGCGGTAAAATACAAACCCATCCTTGCCTAGCCCGCCATTACCGCACGGTGTCCTGTCGTTCCTTCTCCTAGACGAGGTGTGGATAGCGTCACTTCACCGACGGACATCGTGCGCGCAGGTACGTCAATGTTTCCGACATCAACTTGTCACAATGCACTTACAAGCTTCTTTTTCACTTACTAAAAACACTTTATTTGATTCAAGACTCGACAAAAAAAATTCGAATTAAATAGATCGATAAAAAAAAGACATTTATTTCTTAAAACACACATTTTTAAACATATTTGTTGTTGTCGTGAATTATGGTTTTTTTTTAGCACAGCATCTTACTTACTACCCGTTCTGGTTATACGCTTATTATGCTTCGAAAATATTTAATCAGTTCAACATGATTGTTTATATTTATTTTACTATTGAAATTGAAGGGTTATTTTACAACAGAATTTTACGAATTTTGTTTTAAACTTTAGTATCCTTTTTACATTGAAGTGCGATTTGTTATTTGTGAGATATGTGTGATTTGTGTTATAATCTAAAATTTGAATTTTTGTGTGATTTGTTCAATATATGATTTTTTATGATGCGTGATTGATGTGATGTGTGATTTGAGTGATGTGTAATTTATGTAGCGAGTATTTTGGGTGATGTATGATTTATGAAATATGTGTGATTTGTAGGATGTATGTGATTTGGTCTATGCTCAATTTGTTTGATTGGTGTAGTTAGTTTGTGTAATATTCGTGATTTGCGTGAAGTGTGGACTGTGCGATATGTAGTATGTGTGATAAGTACGAATAATATAACAATAGTATATATGATTTGTGTAGTATTGTGTAATTTATACTATGTTTGTGATTTGTGCTATATATAATTTGTGTGATGTGTGAGTTCATGAAAGAGTAATATGAATCTAACTAATGAATGTTTGTGTTTTATACTACCGAAGATACCTACCAAAGTTTATAATCTAGACAATTGTATAACTTTTGTGTGTTCCCTATACATTTGTTTGTTCTCTTTTTTGAATTAATTGAATGATTTGGCCCAAACTTGGTTTATACATTGACCATAAGGATATGAAAGCTTTGTCCGGGGTCAGTGAAATTAAAAAAAAACACACACACACCAAATTTAGATTATATTTCATAATTGAATATTATTATTATTATTATTAGCACCGCATCTTACTACCCGTTCGGGTTATAAGCACTTACGCTCGTGTGTAATGGTAGGGTGATTGTGAGATGAAATGAAGGACCTACAGTTTTACGTGGAATCCGAACCACGGTGGAGGCCTGGCATTCCTCAAATTCACAAGATGTCTTGTCAGAGGTAGAGGAAGGTTTGGTAATCAGATAAATCTTTGCCGGGACATAATTGAATAGTTATAATTATAGTGTTATATTATAAAACATACCAGCAATAATATAAATACCAAGTAAGCCACTGTAATTCAACATTTTAATAAATACTGTTTTTGATCGATAGTTATCAAAGAAAAGCCTATCGGGGATAATATCTTTGCATCACTTTAAAAATATAATCAACAGGTTGTAATCAGAATACTATAGTATTTTATAAACATCATATGACAAGGTTTTATAGAGTTGTCTAGAAAACTTGACAATATTACTATACATCAAACCTAGAACACACCACGCTCATTCAAAACAAAGGTGGATCAAGGGACTGTGGTCGAGGGGGGTGGATATTGGCTTTCATAAAGCTCCTTCAAGTACAAATTTAACAATTTTTGCTAGTAAAGATTTTAATTTATTATAATTATAGTAATAATAATACAAGACTATAAAAATAATAATAATAATAGTAATAAGATAACTTGTGAGAACTAACCCAATTTTGATTAATAAATTTATTGTTTAATACAAAAAATATAAACCAAAAAGTCTAAAACAAAAATCACTGTCACAATAAAAGTTATAAATACTTACCTAGACCTAACAGTTTTTACAAGGTATTAATAGAATAATACGTATCTTGTTACAAATGATTGAAAATCATACTGAAGCTAGTATTCTAATAAATGGAGAGTTTTAGCTATAATCCAATTGTTTGTCTGCGCATTAGAGCTAAGTTGAATTATTTTTTATGGATTAGATAATGTAGGACAGGAGTGTCCAGACTTTTTGATCTAGTGATCTACTTCAGAGAAGGAAAATCCTTTGTGATCTACTACAGAACCAAGGGCTTATATTGTTTGTTTCATTGGTAAAAAATGAATAACCCATTTTCTGTATTAATAGTAAAATTACATTGCATATAAAAACTTAAAGTTCTTTGACACAAAACACATAAAAAATATAATCTCCCCGAAGAAAGTATTTTCTCCTTAAACACTTGACTTTGAAGTTATGCATGACAACGCATCATCTTAGGACAGTTTGTTGAATGAGAGTTCATAATTACTATGTCATAAACTAAGGCCGGATTGTAAATAGTCATCACCCAGACACATTTGATATTTCGATTTTATAATGTTGATTTGAGAACAATCTGCAAACCCTATTTTTAATTTTCTTTCTCTCAATATTTTTTAAATCGATCGACCAAACTAGTGGCCGTGGTCGACCGGTACATCGCGATCGATTGTTTGGCCACCTCCGATGTAAGAAATAGGGTGTTAGTCTATTTATTATTATTTTATATTCATCCATCGCCCACCCTCTCCACACCCCACCCATTGGATTCACCACTGTCCATCATAGCTTGTTTTGTTCTTGTAAATTATTACTCTAACGTAAAGTGTGTTTAAGCTTTCAATATCCATTACAAATTTAGTTCATGTTTGAAATTTAAAAAGTATAAAAGAGTTTTTTTATTTAATATTAATCAGAGTCGAGTAAATCTAATAACCAAAGCAACTCTAGTAAACTATATTCCAAAGTAAACCAAATTTAATAAATGGGAACTTCCTTAGTTACTTATATAACTCTGTCTTCCTCTACAAGTCAAATTGACCCTATTAAATTTAAAAATAATTTCAAAAAATAAACTAAATAAACCTAAATTAACCTTGCCTAACCTTATTTTGTAAAAGTGAACTATGATAAACGGTGAATATCCTGACTTATATGTACTTAACTAGTGGATCGTTGCAGCGACGGTGGAAATCATTGCGTTGAAATATTCAAAACTTTTTATTGAAAAACTTTCTATAGAATAAGTCAATACTCAAATTTCTAACTAAAGGTTTAATCGTCAAAGGCTATTAATTTACTCAAAAGCTTTCCGTGTTTATTCTAAGCGAAAAGGAGGTATGTTTTCCTCTTAGTGGTACAATTATATCGTTAAAAAAAACCTTCCCCCAGCTCTCTTTATCTGCTTGTATCACATAAGTAAGAAATTGAGCTAATAATTTTAATCAAATAAAAATATTTTATTCACCGATATAATCATACACACATCCTTCAATGGTGATATAAACATATAATAATTTTACATATAAAATACGGTGCAGACAGATGAAAGGCTGGAAATTGTCAAGGAAATCTTATTTTCATTGGAAACTATTATTTTTTGCTGACATAACCGGTCGTTTTTCAAAATCAGTTCAACAGTTTTTTTCATAATTTTAAACACAAAAAATTGGTTTTAATATTATATATATATACTCCCATAAAATAGAAAACTAAATTACACTGGTTTTTAAGCTTGTCTACCACAGGATGATCATACCAATATTCCTCAACATAACCAAACCTAACGTTCAATTGGTTGACGCAAAGGTTGGGTTATCTTGTAAAAATAATTCTTTTTCTCAGTCAATTCTATTAATGCTGAGCCTACCCATAAATGCACGGTTCTAAACAGAAACATGTTTTTAAAAAATATTTAATAATTAATTCAACATTGTTCTTTCTTATTTATTTTAGTAACATATCTGGGAATCTTTCATAATTCTTATGGAATTTTCAAACCATGCTAAAAATAGTTATTGAAATATTTTCGTTAAAATATATCCATTTAAATGCATTTTAAATGGGAAAACAAAAATTATTAATCGATTTATTCATTTATTTTCTTTGTACAATTAAACTAGAGTTTGTTTATAACATATTATTTAATGAATAATTTCTTTTTCTTTTTAAACATATTTTTTAATTTGGGTTAGCTTCAATATTCACGATGATATGGAGCTCTAATGACTCCCAAGTCGACACTAGTTAAAATACATAGTTTCAAATACTTTTCCTTCTACAAATAGTTATCTTAGTTGATAATAGGTGCCGTAAGTATGATAGTTACCCATTTACAAGAAAGTGTCGTTTTGCAAGCGTTGGCTAACCTGCTGTATCGGAATGAAGGCGGAAGTGAAGGGTTAATCTAATCTCTGGGACCTTCTTGAGTCAAATAAACATTAATATCATGTACATTGGGATAAGAAGGGCCAATGTCCAATTATGAAGATTTGCGTAGCTAAATATAAACATCTTAATATATTAAGTAACTAAAATACTCATAAAGTCCTAACTGCTGTGTGAATAAAGATAGTTGGTCCCAACTTACTTCATTGAAAATATTACTCTAGCGATACATTATTTTCAAAGAAAAAAACACATGCTTCTCCATACACAAAGTTTTATACCACTAGCCCTTATTTACGCGAGGCAGTAAAACATGTAAAATTCTTCACTCGTATCCTACATTATTTCACGGGTTTTCTCATTCTTGAGAATTACACGTTATAATAATAAGTGTTAATATTCAGAGTATATGAAAACTACTGTACACTGAATTTTTAATCCACTATTATAATAAATAAAAATAAACATTCCTGCTCATATCAAACATAGTTATTTTAAATAACATTTGGTCTAGATGTAATTTGGAGACGTTCTCAGTATATTTTTATATAGTATATTTATTTTACTGTCTAGGATTTGATTCTCATTGAACTTTGGAACAAGTTATTTTTCAAAAAATTAATAAACGAAGTTTTTGGTAGTCAAAGTGTGAACATGTTAATTTTATTTTATTAGCTTGTTAAATGTTATTAATTTTAATTTTAATCTGTTGCATCCTCGCAGTTTGTGCGCTCGTTTCGGAAGAAATCGAATCTCGAACAAAAAGTATCCAAGGTGATTACTTTTTATATAATTAACAATATGTGACCTTTTTTTTTGCTTTCGAACAAGATCCAATGGATTGTATAAATTTTGAGGTGGAAAAGTATTCACACAATATTATTTTATGTCCTTGTGAATAACAAGTTTGTGAAGCATAGGCCAATGGAAGAAAGGGCACACAAAGAAACTAAAATATGTAATTGATTAGAATCGAACTAGCAAACTTACTAGAGCTGATAAATTTACACACTCAATGCTCAGTCATAGCGCTTTAGCAATCTTGACCACGATATGGAGCCGACGATAAGTAAAATATATTTAAAACCATTAAATTTAATGAGCTTTTGTGTTCCCTATGCCACAAAGTAAGTACGTAGTTTATACCCGACCGCCTCTGTGGTATAGTGGTAAGATTTACCGGCTTCATATCCCGAAGTATCGGGTTCGATTCCCAGTGCTTCCAATTCTGTCTGCGAAGCAGTGGTTCTGAAACGGAACCAAAATCAACCTCGTGAGGACAAATGAGGAGCTACTTGAATGATTAAGTATCGTTTCAGTCTAGAAAGCTGAGATAGAAGGCGGGAGGGCTCTTTGTGCTGACAACACCTCAACCCGAAAATGTTTGCACTATCTTCGCCAACATACGGAAGCCTGTCGATTGGTATAGCCTGCTTGCAGGATGACACCATGGAGATATTACTAAAGTTAAAATCTACCAATAGGATGACAAATTATTACCAAAAACATTTATTTCTGGAAAATTGTGAAGATCCTATAGATGTTTGAAAACTGTAAACACCATATTAAATAAAATATATACACTTCAGTGGCCGAGTGGTCCAAAGCATCACTTCAGTAGTAAATTTGCTTGTTGATAGCGAAGAGCTTGGGGTTCAAATCCTGGTTGGGTCTACTGGAGGTAGTTTTTCCTAAATTGTTTCCTCATCTCCTTAGATAAATATACTGGTAGATAACCTCTAAAATGCTTCCTTCCTCATTACTACCCAATTAGATTATCATATATGCGTATAATATGAACAGGTAGTATGATGCGGTGATATCAGTAATAAAAATAGCAGATATATCTATAGTCAAAATTGTTCTAGTCTTCGAAATGAAACTGCTTTTTAAATATTTGATTGCCTCTTTAGCCTTTAAAGTTAAAAAATTAATCAAATCACAGTGACTAAATTAAGTATATTAAATTTGAGTTATTTTTTATTTTACCTGCCTACTAATAAACGCAAATAAATGGTACGACAAAATCGTAAGCTACACACTCTCTCGTATAGGTTATTAGTTAGTGACAACATCTTCAAGAATTATTTATCTCTAATTTTACCTTAAATATTTTTTTATCTGATAAATAAGTATAAATTATTACTTATCATTACCCTCCCTAGATATTCATTTGAAAATAATAGTTTAAGACTTTCTTAAAAGGGTGATTTATAAAGCAATAACATGAGTTCGTTTCTACTCTGCTCAATAACATGACCCGGATGTTAGGCCTTGTATCTATGGCCCAAAGATTTTATTGCGATGGGGCCATCCTTAAATTACGTAAGGCTTTTTTATATGAGTTTAGATCCTCCCTCCCTCACGTAGGTGATCGGAAGAATTTTCGTAAGCTCTCTCCCACCTATCTAGCTTCACGTAAGTTTGAAAGATTTTGTAGTTCATGTTATTTTAATCGTCTAGTTATTTTTAGACATGAGGATTGGTAATATCCCACTTTGGTGGCCACATGGTCTAAGGCGTCACTATCGCAATAGACTAGTCTGCCGATGAGTGGGAGATCGTGGCTCAATCATGATCGGGTGATATTTCCTAAATATTTTCCCTCTCTCTCTCCACGTGAATGTGGGTACACTTCCTCTATATATAAACGTATTTATCCCTAACCCACTAGAATAATTACTTCATACCTAAACAGGCAGAATTAATGAAAGAAATGTACCCACATTTGCGCGGGAGAGTAGAAGGAAACGATTGAATAAGATCTCCCCAAAATACCCTCAGCAGGGATTTGAACCCCTAGACAGAAGCGTCTAGCTGGCTGGAATGGGTAAGCTAATTTTTTTGCTCGAGAGTGTGATTGTATCTTGATGTTTTATCTCCCCACGTTTAGTCCAACTTGGTCGCCTACACACTTTACTGTCCGGCACTACACTTCTTATCTCTATCAGTTCTAGGAAAAGTTTGCTCGCGGCCTTTACTGATTACCGGTCCCAGCCTCCCAATTGTTTAAGCAAACCAGTAGTGCTGCCAACATGATGGCTGGAATTCACCAGTTCGTATAACGTTAGCAACGCCATCTATTTTGAGAGCCGAAAGCTCAACACACCGCCTGAGAGGGTAGGCAGAGCCTTAAGTAAGGATGAATAGATTGTGAGTGGACCAAAATCATACTTCCTTTATTAAATATATTACACGCCCACTTCTGTGGCCGCATGGTCTAACGCTCTTGACTTGACTGTCGATGACACGGAAATCGAGGTTCAAATCTCTGTCGGTTGTACTTAGAGTGATTTCCTAAAATTGTTTTCAACTTTCCCTCCACGCAAATGTGGGTAAACCTCCTTGAATTATAATCTTCCTAATCTCTAAAACAATTAGCGTATTTGGTAAATAAGCGTATAATCCGAACAGGTAATAAAACACGCAGTTCTAAAAAAAATATTACATTTCTTTATTCACTGTGCTATTTTTATAAATACTGTAAGAGTATTCGGTATTAGTGTATCCTCAATGTATCCCTGACCTACCTTATCACTTATATCTGTTGAGCTACGGGCCCTGTAAAGCGCTAAGTACAATTGACCATGGCTGAAAACTGGCTTGGGCACATAAATACCTAACCCCAAACAAGATTTGATCTTTTGACTTATTAATAATAAATGAGAACGCCATTTCAAATGGGAATTGTCTACGTGTGAAAACAAAGGGGAAACTTGCCTATGGAAGGAACCAAATCTATTTTTGGTATTAAATATACACTCCCTTGAGATTAACACATTAAAACTCTTGGATTGATTTGATTTGTATCCAATTTTGTCACTGATTGGTGATTTCCATTACCAGTGGGGAGAGGGGGGGATACCCTCTCAAGCAGTATTTAGTTAGTACTAGGAATAATAATTAAAAAATTAAACCAATTAAATCTACGTTATAATTGCTACGAGTTGTACTGTCACGTAATATTTCACTACCCAGTTGCTTCATGTGTCTGTTAATAATTGTTCTACATTTTTATCATATAATTTAACTAACAAAATTAATAAAAACATAAATAAACAATGAAATTGTATGCGTTTTCTTAAAAGGATTTTTCTTATCAGAATTTTCTGTGGGTGAGCCTCCCACAGCCCGGTCCCGTGAGAGCACCCCAGGCCCCTCCCCCCTCACTAAAATCCGCACCCCCTTCCCCCACCATCTAGAAGCCTGATTATTGTATCTGCTGGGAAGCTACTAACTTCTTGGGCACGGCCAGTGAGCTAAACACTAAGTGAGCTAAGTTGTTGAACCGTTTAGCAATTCTAGTGACGGTGATGGCTTGGTAGAATAATCTTTGTTCGATATCAGCAAGGGCCAGACTTTACATTGATATATGATTTTAAAGTGAGTTGCAAACATTGAAATAGGGTTCTTTACCCGCCTCGGTGGCGTAGTTGGCTAACGCGCTTGTCGTGTTGAGCTCGACTGCTGAGGAGGTGGAGATTTAGGTTCGAATCTCGGTCGGGTGAACTGGGTTTTTTTCTAAATGGTTTTCCACTCTTAGCTCCACGTAAATGCGGGTTCACTTCCTCTAATTAAACCTTCCCAATTCCTATTACATTAGCGTAATTAGTACTTAAAGCGTATAACCCGAACGGGTAATAAGACGCGGTGCTAAATATTATTATTAACTAGGCTTCTAAGTTGTCTGCTAAGACTATTCAAAACGCTCTATCTAATCCTCCGTACGAGCAAGAGCTATTTTCAGGGATTTGCACTTCTGTTAATGGATAAGATGACTTGGTTTTTATAACGACTGAATTAAAAGATATAGTTTCCCATCTTATGCATATTCATCTCGTAAAATAGTTTACTTTAGTTGTATAGTTTGTTCGTTTTTACTTTATTAGTCTAGTTTTCTTAGGGTAGATGGTGACTTAAACTATCAGTCAGTATTGGCATAGTGTAATCTATTAATGCGGGAGTATAGATAATATATAATATAATATTTAGCACCGCGTCTTACTACCCGTTCGGGTTATACGCCTTAAGTACTAATTGCTCTAATGGATTAGGAATTGGGAAGGTTTAATTAGAGGAAGTGAACCCGCATTTGCGTGGAGGGAGAGTGGAAAACCATTTAGGAAAAACCACCCCATTTCACCCGACCGAGATTCGAACCTCGATCTCCCCGTCCTCGGCAGTCAAGCTCAACACGACAAGCGAGTTAACCAACTACGCCACAGAGGCAGGTGGGGGGTGGGGGGAGTATAGGGAACGTAGGCTAAAGTCTGTATTTTTGCAGTCTTTATATAAACAATTTTTAGTCAAAACAAGTAAAAGATTCTTCCAGTATAAACACAAGAGTTGCTTCGCCTGTTGGCCTCAACAAGGGTGTCCTGGAATTAGTGACAGTTTCTTCTCTTAATTTAAAAAGCTTGTCGTCTAATGCCGCTCAACTGTTGATATCACCATGTGAAGAAAGTTAAACGCTAAGTTTCTACTGAGGCAATAGTTTATTTCTTTTAACAAAAAAAAAGTTTTGCTATTAAAATTGCGAAAACACTAACCTTTACTCATGTCCCCTACGCTCCTTGTTCTCATGGACTAGATACAATAGCCTCATGACTTCTTTGGTACTGACTGACAGCTCACAGCTGACGGCTTTGAAAAGTTACCAGACCAAATTATGTATCCCGACGCCGAACCATATGAGCTGCAAAAAAATGTGTTTAACAGCTGTCCCTTCTGAGAGTCAAAATGTAGGTATATACCTAAATGTTGACTGTCAGAAGTCAGCTGTGAGCTGTCACTCAGCACCAAAGAAGCCACGGGGCTACTGTATATACCTAAGTGTTGACTGTCAGAAGTCAGCTGTGAGCTGTCAGTCAGCACCAAAGAAGCCACGGGGCCACTGTAGGCTAAACACTATCAACAAGTATCGGCACGTGTAATTTCTCTATCTTGTTTTGTTATACTGTATAGTGCTGCGTGTGTTATGTTTCTAGTAGTGTGATGTCACCACCAGAGATGCTAGTGGTCCTCCTACTGCTCCACTGCGCCCTAGGGCTACAGAAACTAGACCTCCTGTATCAATGGAAGGGGGTGGACTTCGTGTTCCCGAGCAAGACCACCAAGGAGGCGATGCTCAGGAGTGGCTACTACATCCAGGATAACCCCATTCCTCTCGACGTCGATGTTTGGAATCAAGGTCAGTCGTTTCTGATTGGGGGGGGGGCCTTAGTTTGTAACTTGGCCCACATTGTTCTTTCACTAGCAGGAGTAATGGACGTACAGTTGAGTTTTCATAGAAAGAGACTTTTGGAAAGTACAAACCTTTTAGAGGCCAACATTGATAACGCGTTACTATTTGATTAGTCGATAGCATGTCTGCCTAATGAGTTAGTGGTCTCGGGTTCGATTCCAGGTATAGCTGAAGATTTATAATTGTTGAAAAAATGGGTTTACCCTATCACATTGATAAATTTATGGCTGGGGACTGGCTGTTGTGCTTGTCCTAGTCTTTAGTTAGATTATAAGACATATGAAGCTATGACAGGCCTAGCAAGCTGGTAGTGGAAAATATATGTATGGCTTGAATAAAAAAACTAACCCAGGTCACGGTCCTGAAACAAAAATTGATGTAAAAAAGTGTTATTTTATAGGTATTGACAGTGGTGAATCCAGGGGAGGGGGGCTTTTGTAATAATCACAAATATTTAAAATAATACCTTAATATTGTAACTAATGAAATAATGCCTAACACTTCCATCTTATACCCTACATGACCTAAGCAATAACTCTTTAGACTTAGCTCTAATGTGGAGAAAAGCAAGTAGCTTAGAACTTAAACACCAGTAATTAGATTACTAAGTCCAGTATGATAGACAATTGTTTGTGCTAATATAAATATTTTTATATTAATGCCTACTAAAACATTTTAGGGCCAAGTGCATATTTATTACTTTTGTTGTAACAATATTTTATTTTGTATCAAAACTACTAATGATAGTTAAAATTGTGTTTTTTCTTACAAGTTCTATTTTTATTATTATAGTAATTATAAATTCAAATTATTTTTATAAAATAAAAATATTGTTATAATTATTATAAATTAAAATCTTGATTAATTAAAATTATTAAATTTATGATTTATGAATATTAAATAGAAGAAACCAGTTCCCGAGGCTAAGGCACCTACTGTGATCGTATTAAGGGCACCGACTTACTGAGGATAAATTCGCCCACAATGATGTATATTGTAGGAAAATGGCAGTTCTGAAACTTCAAAACCACAAAGAAATCCTCACTTTATCTCAAAAGTATTGTTATGACCCTGTACAAAATCATTTATTTGTTTTAGGAAAGCTAGATATATGTTTATAGCTATATATTTTGAACTCAAAACTGAAATATTTCGGGTTAGACTTCGTTAAAATTTAGCAAATGTATGTACAAATTCCCAATTTTGTGGTCAAATTATTGTCAAAGGTAAGCTTGCGATAAAGGGGACTTGCCGATGATGGGGAAAATGGGGTTCAAATTCCGGTTGGGTGTACTGGGGAGTTTTTTTATTAATTGGTTTTTCACGCTCCAGTCAAGTAAATTTGGGTACACTTCCTCTAAATTCAACCTTCCTCATCCCTAACCCATTATAGTAGTTTACACATATATGTATAACTCGAAATGGTAATAACACATGGTTCATGAAAATACAATTATTCATTATTATTTTTAAAGTATAAAACTTAAGAACAAATTAACGTTTAGCATTTTTATTTATTTATTTATTTGAGTTATTTAACGTGTTCTTTCTAACTGATTGATTATATAAGCACATAACTTATAAACTAACTTAGATCTATAACTGACACAGCATCCAACTCCCAGCAGTAAATTCACCACTGTGAAAGGGAACACCAATATTTCACCAATGATCAATTTTTCAGCCTTACCGGTAATTTAAGCCTGGAACTTTAGTTCAATAGAAATACATTATAGATACTGGAATAAACCAATGATCTTTTGTAGCATGGATTGCCGTCATTGTAGATAACCTACTTTCACATATTATGTAGGGAGGCAAACATCATAATCATTTATATAATTACTTTTCTGGCCAAAGCAGAATATGTTTTACAGCTAGCCAGAACTTTAGCAGGTCGATAGAACGTGTCTTTGTCTCTGATTAAGAACCACTCTGAATGGCTTCCTTTGATTTAATATATGTACTCGTCCTATAATATATTAAATGAATAAATATCCTTTAGTATTTATACAAAACTTGAATTTATATTTTAATAATATAATATTTGTAGGGTAGGAGCAAATATGACAGAATAATAATATAATTCGTTTCAATATGTACTCTCTAACCTAAATTAAAATCACTGAAAACTATTTTTCCGAAGGTTTAGTTAAATAACTATACTATTATTTAGATTGCGACTGAAGAAAATATTGAGAGCTTAGAATTGGTTTTCATTCTTAGTACTAAAAAAATATTTACTTTACAAAGATACAACTTTAATTTTAAAATATATGTATTCCTACCCACAAGGATAAAACCACTACGTTTATAGTGTGTTTTTATTTAGTCTTTGATTTAGCTTTCATCGTTGTGTATAATCAAGTTAGATAGGGTCACTAAAGGCTTAGTAATAATAATGGCTTAATCAGACATAAATCCGTAAATTTTTACTGTCAAATTAAATTATAATATTATGAAAAAACAATGTTTGTACCTGCACAAATATTATCAACATTTATAGAATTATATAACAAAAATAAAATAAAATTAATGTGTGAAATTTGAATGGTCTTAAAAAACTTCGATAAAAATCGTTGGTCAAAACATTTTTATCATTATTCAACAACTTTATATTTTTTGTTTGATTTCAGATGGAGAAGAAAAAGTGTTCGTGACCCTACCAAGGTTCAAACCCGGAACTCCTGCTACCCTGACCACTATATCGACCAAGAGAAATGGTGACAACATGTCACCTCTATTGGTGCCTTACCCCGACTGGAGTTGGCACAGGGAGGGTGTGTGTGATGGCATCACTTCTGTCTTCAGGGTGCAGGTCAGGATAATGTGCACCATCAATACAATGGATTTATTTTTATTTTATTTTTTTAGTTAAAATAATTTAATAGTAATCATTTTTTTAAACATTTATCTCCTGAGGCACTCATTTAATTCAAAATATTGTACCAACGAAAAGTTGTGTTTTTGCACCACGTCTTGCCACCCTTTCGGCTTACACCCTTATGTACTAATTACGCCAACGACTTATAGGGATTAGGGATTCTATTTAATGGAAGTATATCCGCATTTGCGTTGGAGAAAGAGTGGAAAACCATTTAGGGGACTCAATCCTTAGTACACGAGAACGGGATTCGAATCCCAATATCCATGTGATCTTCAGTCCAGTATATTGCGAGAGGGACGTCTTATACCGTTCGACCACCGAGTCGAGTTTGTGTTTTGGCTATAAAATGTTGCCACGCCTTCTTTATTAATTAAGGGCAATGACATATTAATTGGTCATATTTAAATATCATCCTTAGACGGAATGTTTTGGTGGATTATTTCATACGTTAAAATTATATATGTCCAAAGTTTTAATTTTTAATTTTAACAAGATACAAATTTGATGCTAATTTAAAGTTTGCATTAAATATTTTTGAGAAACATTATTATTTTACTTATTTTTTACCATTCCACTTTTTTTATCATGTTTCACTATCACAACTTAACATCGTAGTGATTTTATAATTTAAAAATATTTAGAGCTCTAAGTTTTCAAATTAAAAAAAGAATTAGATGCTACGCAATCTACAGGTTGTTTCTAGAATCTCTGCTCACACCTAAACCACAATTTTTATAATCAGAAAACGACAAAAAAATCCTTGTAAATAATTGCCCGGAAAAATGTATCTTGCAACTACTAAATTATATTTGAAGTTAAACGCAACAACGCCGGAAGTACGCAACTATTAGTATATTCGTGTGCAGCAAGTTGCATACCACTAGTAGGAGAGAAGTTCCCTGCCGCGAGTGAGTAACTTTGTTGAAGTTCGAGCCCGCATCAAATGATATCAACGGATACTGTTGTGACCAAGTCTGGAAGGCAGTTTTGAACATCCGCTGTGATGTGTACACCTAATGGTATGCAACTTGTTGTACACCTACGTACTTACATCTGCATACTCTCGGCGTTTTTACACCAAACTTCAACTTACATTTTATTTATGACTTTTACGAACCAATTTTACAAATATTTTCTCTTTCTTTATGCCCTTAAATGTTTTTTGAAACACTCTGTATATATAACTGCCCCGTTGCGTTGTTCGAATGTTCTAAGAAAGGGGCTGACCAATCGTCATTCTCGCAGCGGTTTACAGTCAGTCTCGTAATAAAACTACATCCACATTAAAAGTCGTTCTCGAGTCTTCTAAACCATCAAATCATCAACTAGGCTTATTTCATGTGATCCTTAATAATATTCATGTTATAAAACTGTAACAAGTTAACAAGACATGATGTAACAACTTACGAGTTATGGCTTAATAAAATGGGGGACACTCACCGAACCTCCAAGATGAGCTGCAACTCACTCCAAACAACCCGATAGACTGACGGAGCGTTCGACAGGCGCCACCTAGCGTCAAACCCAAGACTGGCGGGAAACAAAAGAAGATAGTTGCTTCTTCCGGCCACGTCAAGCTTCTAGGATCGCCTCATTGGATTGGATGTTCTTCGAACCTAGGACCTTAGACTTTGAGTCGAGTAGGATTTATGTCTGATATGTTTAATTATGCTCATCACGCATTGTTGCATTATTAAGTCATGGTCTCCGTAAGCATAATGGGACTACTTCTCTTTAGGAAGGAAGACGCGCTTCACGCTATATGTTTGTTTATGTTTCTAAAATTTATACCTTTTCAATGTTTATGACTAATAAAAATATAATATTCTGAAAATTGAAAAATGACACCTGGACACGGGAATCGAACCCGGGACCTTCGGCTTAGTACGCCAATGCTCTTACCACTGAGCTATCCAGGATTCGTCCCGTGCCCATGGTCATTCTTCACTCATAGTTTAAGGCAGAGTCTAAGATGGACGTGCAGAAGTCGTCAGCTTATAAACATGTGATTATATAAGCTCACAGCCATCAGACAACGCAGCCATTAGCGACTTGGTAGTTGGCATTTTGCAGCCATTCGACAATTATATGTATAATTGTACAGGATTGCATATATTAATGAAACAAATAGCTGAAACTATTGTTAACGCATTTTAGTGGGGATAGTCCCTCTTAGATATCATATTCTGAAAATTGAAATTGATATATAAGAGGGACTATCCCCACTAAAATGCGTTAACAATAGTTTCAGCTATTTGTTTCATTAATAAAAATATGTTATTAAAATTAGGCCATTTTGCCTGATTTATCAGTCATCCTCACTCTACTATAGAAAAGGGGGGGTTGCAAAACAATTAAACTATGCAATAGAAAATATGTATTTTATTTATTCTATCATTTCTATCTTATTTTCGAGGAAGGTTGAATTTAAGGAATAAAATTATCATGTATAAAAAAAAAGTAAAAGTAAATTAGATAATTAGATAATAGAGTGATTACAATACTTTTGATAAGTCTATGAGTCAATTATGGCCCAAAGAGGTTGTCCACCCCTGGGCTAAGGGGTCGTAATAAACTGGACTGTAGATTAAGGGGATATAGGGGTTCGAATCTCAAATAAGTGTATTGAAGGTAGTTTCTCTTAAATGGTTTCCATTCTATCTTTACGCAAATATGGGTATACTTCCTCAAAATTCAACCTTATTTGTTCCTAAAACACTAGCATAATTAGAACACATGCGTGGAAGATTTCAATTTCTGTGATGGACTTGATTTACATTAACCACAAAGATACATATATTAAAAATATGTATATTTGTGGTTAGCTATCAATCCCACACGGCGTTACCCATGACCCATCTGCAGATTAAAAATGAAACGTTATCTCTGAAACGTAATTCTAAACCAGACTAACAATATTTTTTTTTCAAAAATTTGTTAAAAATAGCCTAATCAAAAAGCTAATTTAAGATTTAGAAATCCGGCCTCGAGGCGCGTCCACCTATGTTAAAAATTTCAAATCTCTGCGTGGTGTATATTTGGCTGGGCATTGCACACAAACAAACAAACAAACAAACAAACATAGACAAACAATTTCTTTTATTATTATAGATAGATAGACAGATAGATGTAAATCAACATGTGTATTTGATAAAACTCTTGGAAGTTATTAACAAAGTAAATAATATTCATGTCAAATAAACTTCAAATTTCAGACCCACCTCGGTGGCGTAGTTGGCTAACGCGCTTGTCGAGTTTAGCTCGACTGCTGAGGACGGGGAGATCGAGGTTCGAATCTCGGTCGGGTGAACTGTGGGTGGTTTTTCCTAAATGGTTTTCCACTCTCCCTCCACGCAAATTCGGGTTCACTTCCTCTAATTCAACCTTTCCAATTCCCAATCCATTAGAGTAATTAGTACTTAAAGTGTATAACCCGAACGGGTAGTAAGACGCGGTGCTAAATATTATTATTATTATTTTAAATCTCAGCTTCTTTAAACCAGATTTTACTTTGATGATAAAATATACATTTGACTGATCTTGTGCTACAAAAATTCAAATAGTATTTATTCAGACGGTGCTTCAGGGTGTTTTGGGTCTTATGAGGTTTTTTGTTATTTTCATCAAAGGTATATAAATTAATATCCTAGTAAGACGCACCAATTACGAAACACAACAATGACTAAGGTTGTGGTTAAATAATTGTAAAACAGTCGTTGGGGGAAAACACCTATTCCAAATAAATAAATATCTAGTATGGGTATATTCTTGTATGCTACCTTGTTATGTTATTATTATTATTATTATTATTATTATTATTATTATTATTATTACTATTAGCACCGCGTCTTACTACCCGTTCGGTCTAAACGCACT
Source organism: Timema californicum (assembly GCA_902141385.1). Taxonomy (NCBI): domain Eukaryota; kingdom Metazoa; phylum Arthropoda; class Insecta; order Phasmatodea; family Timematidae; genus Timema; species Timema californicum. Next base: position 20,908 of record CABFOW010002777.1, on the reverse strand, counting down.
TACGCTAATGTGCAATGGTAGGGTGATTTTGAGATGAATATGGAGGACCTACAGTTTAACGTGGAATCTGAACCACGGTGGAGACCTGGCATTCCCCACATTCACAAGTTGTGATTAATACGCGTCTTTTCAGAGGTGAAGGAAGGGTTTGGTAATCCGATAGATCTGTGCTGAGACCGAAGATTGAACCCCGGGCCTCTAGAACAGAAGTCCGACACCTTACCCCCTAGACCACCAGGTCACCCCTTGTCTGAATTATTTAAGTGGGCTTATTACAGACGAAACCCCGCTTCAGGTGCCAAATGTGTTTCTCTCATGTTATACTGGACTGCTGAAGACGGTACTATTGGGGTTCGAGTCCCGGTCAGGTCTACTAAATGGTATCCTACTCTCCTTCTATACAAATGCGAGTAGAGTGCCTCTAAGCTGCCTCCCTCTTCATCCTTACCCCATTAGAGTAATTATCATATGCGTACAACCTGAACAGGTAGTAAGACGCGGTGAGGCTCACGATATGTGTGTAATTATGATAACAGGATTCTGATCAAAGAAAACCATGCTCATTTTGAGTTGCGTATGTATACATCAAAAGGATAAAAAAAAATTAACAATGCTATATTATGACTCTATGTCTGATTTGACTTAAGATTACAGGTTTGAATGGATACTTGATTTAAATAGTCCCCTTAAGAGACTTAATGTGGGGTACAAGTAAGAATGAGTCAAGGTCAGTATTTTTACAGCGTTTATAAAAAGAAGTCTTTTGGTCCAAACTAATTACAATATTGCTCCAGTAGATACATTTAGATTAATTTGTTCACACAGAATCATCTCGGTTTTTGGTTATTTGCCACGGGAATCGAGAAATTTGGCAAGAGACTTTCTTTTTCCTTTAAAATAGTTTCTCATCAAATGCCACTTTGCTCGTAACATGAATATTATCAACACGTCTTACTCCCCACTCGGGATATATGCTTATTTACTAATTACGCTGATGGTTTTTGGGATTAGAGAGGTTATGTTTAGAGGAAGTGTACAAACATTTGCGTGGAGGGAAAACTATTTCAGAAAAACCACCTGAAGTACACCCGACTCTTGATCTACCGTCATCGGCAGTCTATCTCTCTGCGAGAGTAGTTTCTTAGATCACGCGGCAGCATAAGTGGGTCGTAACAGAAATTCTATACACTGATGTTCGTAGAAATATTCATTTTAAAGGTCTTTTTTATACCAGAACCCGACACTAATATGATTTTTGGGAGGGAAGAAAATGTATTTATGAGGTATATTCATATAAAAATCATTATATAGAAATGTTGAGATTATAATGGGTTGCAAATTAAATTAAATATATCTACTGGGTCAACATTTTGTTTATTTTACACAAACTATTCTTTGTTATAAAACTACACAAATAGTATTCTTAACTCAGGTCCCCATCTGTCCCACCTTGAATAAGAAATAATATGAAGTCTTAATTTACCGGATTATTTAATAAATAAATAAATTTATTGTTTGTCGTCAATATGGTGGTTAGATGCAGAACGATAAACAATGTGAAAAGGAATACTACTCAGATAAGAAAAAAATAAATAATTGAAATAGCATCTTTATTTAATGTTTGTATTTACATCATAAAATTTTTAAGGGAACATAACTTTAGTATTCTCTCTGCAATTATATACAAAAAATCCTCCGTTAGTGATTACCAAAACCTTATAATTCAAATGTACTGGCTAATTCTACAAATAATTTATAAATTGTTCAGGATTTTTAAAGTTTTATTTTGTCTTACAAATGGACAATGTGTTAACAATCTTACTCTGTAAAAACTCACATACATTATATATTATAACAGTATTAATAAAAAAATCATGCGATTTGTATATCATCATATATCGTCAACCATTTTGTGTCACCCATTCATTGAATTAAATGAAAATAATTTTAATAAATCAAGCACAAATTTTATTAAATACGATATTAGTAATTTCTTTAAACTTTTATTGATACATCATATTATTAAATATTGTTATCAAATTTGACGAGCCATAGTTAATTAACAAGTTTACTAAACAATATGCCAATTCTCACTTTGTGTTATTTCGTACTTTAGTAAATTAAATATTCTCCTTGCTTGTAGGTCTAGGGGTAAGGTGTCAGTCTTCTATGCTGGCGGCCGGGTTTCAATCCTAGGTCCCGGCAAAGATTTATCTGATTACCAAACCCTTCCTTCACCTCTGACAAGACATCTTATGAATGTGAGGAATGCCAGGCCTCCACCGTGGTTCGGATTCCGCGTTAAACTGTAGGTCCTTCATTTCATCTCACAATCACCCTAAACATTACACATTAGCGTAAGTGCGTATAACCCGAACGGGTAGTAAGACGCCGTGCTAATAATCATAATAATTAAATATTCTCCTTGCTTGTATGACAATATGTATCTATAAACACCTTAATACCTATACGATAGATGTAATTTATAAATACTCAGGTCAAACTAAATGTATAACTTGTATAGGATGTATCCTCATTAGTGTAATAAGTCACATACTGTCATATTTTACTTTATCCAGGTTGATAGGTGTGGAAGACTCTGGGTCATCGACACAGGTATGGTGGACATTTTGGTAAAGGGTCGTCAGATCTGTCCCCACCAGATATTGGTGTTCGACATCAGAACAAGTAAACTGGTGACGCGATATCGCATCCCTGAGGAGGATCTCAAGAGTAACTCCGTCCTACCAACCATCGCCGTTGACATCCGTGACGCCGATGGGAAGTGCAGGGATGCCTTCGCCTATGTCGCTGACGTAACTGGTTTCGGTCTAATCGTGTACGACGCCCGTCATAACCGGTCTTGGAGGGTCACCAGCAACTATTTTTATCCTTACCCCATCTCCGGCTACTTTGACCTGAATGGTGAGACATTCGACCTCATGGACGGGGTTTTGGGTTTGGGTATGGGTCCCAACAAGGGGGACGATACCAAGTTATACTTCCACAGTCTGGCTAGCGTGAGAGAGTCCTGGGTGTTGACCTCCGTCCTAAGGAACAGCTCTAACTTCAAGGACGGGTTGAACGTGGTGCCGAGGAAATTCCACGTGTCTGAGGAAGAAAGATCTTCCCAGACGGCCGCTATAGTTGTCGACGAGAACGAGGTTCTCTTCTTCAACCTCCTCAAATCAAACACTCTGGATTGCTGGAATACACGTAAACCTTACACCAGGAACAACTTCGTCGAACTAGACCATGACGACGATCTCTTGCAGTTCGCCAGTGGCATGAAGATCAGCAAGGGAAAGGATGGTCGGCAGAAGCTGTGGGCCCTCACCTGTCGTTTCCAGAAGCATATGACAGGGACTATAAACCCTCGTGAGGTCAACTACAGGATACTGTCGGCGCCTGTTGATCAACTGGTCAGAGGGACGGCTTGTGAAGCCAAGTCCTCTGCTCTAACGTCTTCAGGGAGGCCCGGAGGTTACAGACCTATTGTATTCGAACAATGACTCGGGCAGTTCAGTTCTTTCCCGAGTATGGGTATATTTGAAGATCCTATGGGTATCTACAGCTACGTGCTTAACAAGTCCGGTTATGTACCCAATGATGGGTACGTGAGGTGGTTAAAAATACAGTTTAAAGGTAGTTTCCCGTATCAAACAAAGTCAGAAGTATTAGATACTTACAAACCATTTCCCACCTTGCTCCCGATGATAGACAAGCCTAGAGTCCAATGGTACCTTAGAACCCCACACGTCAACATTCGAGGGACAGAGCAGTGACATTCACAATTAATACATCATAATCTACTATGAACATATAATTAATCTTTGACGATATATTTCATAGAAAACATTAACAATACCAATTGTCTATTTTTGAAATAAATTAGATAATTTCCACACTAATCTCCTATTTAGTTTTATTATTTTAATTCATTATAAATTGTTCCAAGACGTGATATCAAATAACTTTCATAAAAAAAAATTTGTTGCAAAATCTTTTGGCTACATTATGATTTGGCTTTCTTTATTTAGTTCTGATTTTGCTTTTTACTTGCCTTGTGGTGATGTGTTGATGGATTTACCAGTTTAGCTAAGCCGGCTCAAAGTAAAATGTTATAATTGTATTGTTCTTATTATATTGTTTCTATACAATGGGGAGGGGTTTGAATAACATTTTCTTATTGTGTTTGATAAAAGAAAATAAGTATTGAGGATAATGAACCTAATAGTATATTTTTATTTTGGTATCGGAGAAAAAAATAAAGTGTTCACTAAATTACCGATTTCTATAGAACATATCGATAAAACCTCTGGTTAGCTACATTATATTTTCGTTAAACTGGAGATATTTACTACAGTGAATCTTTTTTTTTTACTGTAACTAAAAGAATAGTAGCTTATTTCAATGTGTTAAATTTAAAAAAATACTATTGAAAGCAGGAAGATAAATATCCTTCAATTTTATTTGACCTTGTTTTACATTTTTGCACCTCAAATACATACTCTTGTATATATCATATATGCATTCCTCAAAACTAATTTTACTTTATTAACCACATTGGTAAAATTATAATTTAAAAATAAAGCACATAGCCTATTTTTAATTGAATTTAAGGCAAGTTCCAATTCCAAAAACTAATGAGCTGTAAATTTAATATGTATTACTTTATGGTAAAAAAATATTGTATTACTTATAAGGGACAGAACAATTTACGGTAAAATTATATAATATAAATATTTTATAAAATACACAAATATTGCTTCAATCAGAACTCATAACATTTTACTATATTAATTTTATACTATCTCTCAAAAGTAAAAGCTTCATGTCCCATGACTTGACGTTTAAATGTATGAAAGTAGTTTTAACGACGTTTGAAAATGTTTAGATGTTTTTGCCTCCGTGTTATTACTATTTAAGGAATACAATAATGCAATGTTAAAAATGATTGTTTTCTTAATTTGTTATAAGATTTGCTCAATAAAGATTTGCTGGGATGAAACTACATTATGTATTTATTGTATAAGGACGTTATTTCACCCAAATAATTATATTTTATTTTTTCGGCGCCATTTTTAATGCATATTAATTTTAACATGTAAACATTTATGGTTGTTACAGTTTTGTTTGATAAATGTGTGTCATCAAGAGATTTTTCTTTCAATACAACGTTAAAGTACCACCTTCAATATTTTATCCACAAAAGAGTGACATTTATTATTATCATTATGAAAACATAATTACTTTTTTTTAGCACCGCGTCTTACTACCCGTTCAGGTCACACGCTTCTGTGCTAATTATGCTAATGGTGTTTGGGAATAGGAAGGTTATATTTTAGAATAAGTTTGACTTCATTTTTGTGGAGAGTGGAAAATAATTTTGAAAAAAAACAAAACGATCCTCAGTAAACCTGACAAAAATTTGAAACTCAAACTCTCTATCATCGGTTATCTAATCTACTCCAAGAGTAGCACCTAAGACCATGCGGCCATCCAAGCAGCCTAGAATCGTTACTAAAAGTATTAATTCGTAAATTAAAAAAATTACCCCTGCACACCGGAATTGATTCCGGGTATCTTGGCTTCACGCGCTCTAAGGGATTGGTCCCGTGATTCTGGTAACTATTCAATCATAGCTTAAGGCAGAGTCTGTTGGGGACGTGTGGAAATCATTGGCTAACAATAAGCTATCATTGATACAACAGCAATCGCCCATTCGGGAGTGGCTTATTGTTGCCTTTAGTACAAAGAAAATAAATACACGAGAGGAAAAACACGGATCAAGCTTCTCTGGTACCTTACATTATTATCTGTACATTAATTGCGAAGTTTGGATTATTAAAATAATCTAGAAGTTAGGTTACGGATATAGTCGAATGAAGTATCATATTCGCAAATTTGATTGTTAAGGGGTAGAACAATAATGCTCTTAACTAAGGGATCCTGGCTTGTATCTCGTAGCCAGATACTCTTGTAAAGTTTCTTAGAAAATGGAAATTATAATCTCTTAGAATATTGTCTATAAACTTTTCTTTCTAAACTAGAAAATAAAATCCACAGCGTTTTATTTTACGCATATAGGCCTGATTCTCTCATAAAACATCAGCTATTGTGGAAATCATTCATAGGTTTTACTTATGAGAAACATGTTTGCCTGTATTTTATTGGTAAAATAAAATGGTGTCTGTGTCTTTTTAAAAATAAATTATTTAAATATTTAATTGTATTTAACCAAATATTAAACCATTATCTCTATGTACCTCCACAAGATTTATTGTAGCTAAAATAGAATATTACAATAATCTTCACCCTTTTTATTCTTTAATGTAGCTAAAATAGAATCCTACATTTGTTCACTCAATATGTTTCATGTGGCTATTCTAAATCTAATATGTGGATTTAGAGGTATCAATCTCTTCCACTCAATTAAATTATATTTTTATAAGACTATACAATGTTATTATATACTCAAATTCATCTCTGCTACTAATAGCCTTAATATTTTAAATAACTTTCTATAAATAATAATAATAATAATAGTAATACAATTGCTGCAGTAAAATATAGATAAAATTTATGTTAATAGTCAATTTAATTTTATATTGATGGGTGATTGAGGGGATGGTATATCATACATATATATTATTACATGTTTAGAGCAATGAACAACCAAACAACCAAAATAATTAGAGTTTATTAAAATAAGGTTAAACAATTAACATATTTTATCACAGTCGATTCTATATAATTATTTGGTTAATGTGGTGTATCGTTAAATGTGTCCAATTATTGACAAAAAGGAAAGTTGGAAATATTCTGTTGCTCGCCTTGCTAATAAAACTCAAGTATAATTAAAGTTCAATTATTAATAAAACAACAGATTCAATTTGTTGATATCCAATAAGAATAAAGTTTTATTTTAATTCACTTAGTCCATCTTTTTTGGTTTTCCTGAAACAAAGAAAATATTAGTACACAATTTATAGTTTTAAATATAAACAAAAATAACTAAATGCAAATTTTATAGATTGATGGACATAATAACAACTCTTAAAGACTAAGGCTATCTATACTTTTCAGATGGTTTGGTTTGAAGACATTTCATTGGAGGGCAGTTTATTGATTACAAATACTAGCTTTTACATTTGTTGGTATTTTATCAAGTCTATAGTTCTATAGTAAAAGTTCTTGGTGACATTTTAAAATAAATAGCTTCAAAGAAAACTTACAATAAATATTTAACATAAGGCAGACATAAATTTGTTGTTTTTTAATTGTACATCAGAAGATTATATAAGCTCTGTAATACAATTTAAAACATATTATGACTCATTTTCTATTTATAATAATTAATACATAGTATTTATTATATATTATAAATATATAATGAATCATTGTTACTAAAACAATTTTAAATACGATAGTAACTATAGTTAAAATATAAATAGCCTTATATAATCTAATTTTAAAACAATTAGATTTAATGATTATGTCATTAATGTCTGTTAGATATTTCAATTAAGGAACACGCTTCCATTTGCCACAAATCTCTCATGGATATGTAAAGATAATATTAATCTGCCTATTACTGTGGAACCCGTTATTCCTTTAGGCCGTAACCAGCTTTAAATCAGGGGTTGGAAACCAGTCGATCTTGCATCTGTTTCCAGTCGATAGCTCAAGAAAACTGTTTATGGGCCAAACATGTTTATTTACGCATGATTATATCTTAATGGAATGTTGAATATCAAGGTTATAGCAACATTTGAACATATTGCTTTATTTTATTTCTGCAGAAAATGATTCAACCAGAATATTTTCCTAGTCAGTTTTTCAACATTGCTAAGAATAATGGAAACCACTACTCGTCTTCAGATAGTTAATGTTGAAGGAAAAGCCAAATGGTCCATAAGGAGGTACAAGGCATGAATCCTTTTACGAGATATGTTAAATGGCATGGAAGTAATAGAAGGGAACCTGATGAAACCTACCCCCTGGTTAGAAAGCGTGGGATCAGAAGAAATTGTCAGTTATGGGACTAATTTATCAAGGTTTATGAAGGTAGATAGTAATTCTCTCTCTCTTCATATTCACAACCAATATGGGTGAATATACTCTTAAAAAGATTATGTGATTCTCAACAACCAATGACATTTTGTTAGAATTGCAAACGTTTATATAATGGGGTGTTAGTGGACAGATCTTATACTTCGTGCATGCAACTTTTCTCGTATGTCAGTTTGTGCTTATGAGAGAGCTGCTTATAAAGGTAAATAATGTGTAGATCAAGAAAGTTTTGGCCAGAAAATCACATAAACATTCTACTGTGCAAAAAGGCTTACTAAGTCAAAATACAAACTAATTTTTTCTAAGTTTTCTTAAGCAAATATAAAGTGTCATTATTGTTATAAGATAGGGCAAAAGATTAATAATGGTCGCAAATGAATAGCTGATGGAAGGCCTCCCAAGTCAGCTTGTTTTAGTAACTAAGGCGACGCCATACTCATGACCACAATTATATCACTTACAGAAAGCGATCGAGACAATTGGTTTGTAGATAATAGTACAAAAATCACATAACAAATAGATATGAAATATTTTAAACGTATGATTGGTTTTAGGTCAACATACTATAATTACAATAAGTGGATACCCAATAAGTGACTAGGGAAAGGAACATTTATTGTAAAAGCGTCTGTCAATTGAAAATGGGAGAAATATGCTGCTAATATAGAGAATATTTCTTTTGTTCTGTCTAATCAGGATATACTTCCTTCGAGTTAGTTTACATCCACATCTGAAGTATCTACCTTGAAAGCGAATAATAATGTGAAATTTGTAGGTTTGAGAATTCTAAATGGTGGGCTGTTTAAATTTGCTTTGAGGAACGTGATTCCTAAGAAGTCAATTGTTGTGAATGTTATGTCTATTAACAACCCTTTACAATCGTACCATTAGGTCACCGGAATAATATGCAAGCTAAAGTCATTATCGAACGTGAGCCAGGGGTCAAGATTGATTTAAATAATTAGCTATATGAAGGCTGCATCTATGGTAAGGCTCATAGGCTCAATATTGGTACCTGAGATCAAGCGACTCAACCAAGAGAACTTATCTATAGGGATGTATATGGTTCATCTAGAAAATGTTTTATAGGAAATAACTACTTCTATAGTCGTTTTCTCTATATTTACTTCACGAAAGAAAAATCTGAAGTTCCATTTAAAGTGAGGCTAAAAGTTGCTGGACATGTTGTGTTGGAAAATCCTAGTGATAATGGAGGTGAGTTCGATAGTATGACAGCTCAAGGAATTCAAAGAATAAATAGATTCAAACAATGATTGACTATGAAGTACACACCAAAACAAAATGGTTGTAGTGAAAGAGATAACCGAACAGTAGTTGAGGCAGCTCGTGTTATGAAGCATGCACATTAAGAGATTCTTCAGGATTTATGGGCAGAGGTGGTAACGCAACAGCCTATAAATATACTAAAACTCACAGTACCATGAAGTATTGAAGATAAATCTCTATTTGAGCTGTGACTTCAAAAGAGTTCAGGTTTAAAATACCTTCGAATTATAGGTTGTAAATACTTTGTGCATATCTCTTGCCAAAGAATAAATAAAATGGATAAAAAGATACAAAAATGAATTCTGATTGGAAGTATATATGGTCCAAAGATATAAATAAGTTAATCCGTTCAAGGGATGTTGTATTCCAAGCACAAGCACTAGCCCTGAAGAAAACCTAGGAAGAAGAGGATTTGGACGTTACAAAGCATTTGAAAGAAAATTTAAGTTATTGTGGCAATTCACACTACAGAAATAAATCTCCACGATTGCTCCAGTTTTCACCCTCCATAAAGATTCAATGACTTTGTTATGACTGCAGTTGGTGAATAAATTGACATTTATGAGCCCAGTCCATACACTGAAGCCATCCAGAGTAGCCGGAGTACAAACTGGCAACGTGCAATGGGAAGTGAGAGCAAATCAGCACAAGAAAATGAAACTTGTATAGTGGACAGATTGCCGAGTCACCGTAAGGCTATACCCTGCCAATGGATTTAAAAATATAAAAATAACCTGTTTGCGTTGTTGAAATACATTAGTCATCAAAAGATTTCTCCCAACGCTAAGGACAATACTATAATCAGACTTTCAGTCCAGTAGAAAACTAGGAATTATTTGGAAACTGTTGAGTGTTACTGCAAATGAAGGAGGTGACACTCAATTTGATGTCCCCACCACATTTTTATAAAGATAATTGGATGAAAAAAAATCTACAAATAACGACCAGGAGGTTATAGATATGGAACTAATGGAATATGTAATCTTAATCAAAGTCCATATGGACTTAAGCAAACAGCTCTATGTTGGAATGTATGTGTTGTAAATCTCCTTGTTAAGTTCAAGCAAACTGGTGCTGACCTTTGTTTGTTTGCTAGGGGAAAATGATTTCGAAAGCTGTTTGTGGTCTTGTTTGTAGATTACGGTGGTAGCTGCATCCAACCCAATAGAGGTAGCAGAATTCATTGAAGAACTAAAATGTGAATTTAAGATTTCTCCAAAGCCTGCATTATATTTCCTAGTATTGGAAGAGGAACTCAGGAATGATGACTAGGTCATAGTGTGTCAAAGCTGCTTATACAAAGATGATATTAGGATGTTTTGTTATGAGTGAGTGTAGACCATTCCCAACTCGAGTAATACAAGAAAGAGAAGATACAGTAGGAAAAGAAAACAGTGGTAAAGAAGAGGTCCATACAGACAGGCAGTGGTGATGTAGCTGATAGTAGGAAGTCTACCAGACATTGCGTATACTGTTGGAGTTTTATCAAGTAAACTGAAAAACCCAACTACAGAAGACTGAATTAGCGGCAAGCGTGTTTTCCATTACCTTCAGGGTACTAAGGACTATGTGATTATCTACAAGCCAAGATTCAAGGAAGGAATTCTTGAGTAGTACATTAATACTGATCATGAAGGTGACCTGACTACAGGATACTCAACAGGCGTATTGTGTATCTATGCAGGTCGAGTCATTTCATGGTTCAGCCATAAGTAAACCTCTATTGCTATCTCCACAAAGGAAGCAGAAGTTGTTGCGGCCAGGGAAGAAGCTCGTGAGATGGTGCAGTTCTGTCGTCTTCTGAAAGACCTCACGGAATTTATGAGGAATCCAGAAATTCAATTAGACAAAGAGGCAGCTATAACATTGGCTCAGAGCCCAGAGTATCACCGTATTACAAAGCATATCCCCACCAAACATTTCTTAGTGAGGGGGGTTGTCGCAGGGCTTATTATGGATATCAAGCAAGTGGCCTCTAAACATCAGAGTGCGGATATGATGACTAAGACACATGATAAACTTAGACTCGAAATTCTCTGTTAGGGAATGGGACTATACCAGGAATAAAGAAATTGGTCAATGAGGTAAAGTGTTGAAGTTAATAGTTGAAAACATTGTAATGATTTCTTTTGTTAGAATTTGTGTTCTCCCTGTTCCAACAGTGCATGTTGTTTTTATTTGTTGTTGTTGACAACTAAGCAAAATGTTGAACTGTTTGCTTTGTATATTGTATATTAAATAAGTCGGATAGAGCTACTAAACACCATTTGTTGGTTAAACTTGACACAAACTACATCGTCATTAAAAGTTAACCTTTTATTATTCTAAATTTACAAATATACAAAGTAGTTCCAAATAACATATTTTGAGTGTGATCAAAATTACCTTCATCGGTCATAATCTTTAATGTTATAAGACAATGAAATAATTTAATATGAAAATGTAAATTTTCTGTAATATAATATATTTATTTCTGTAAAGGTAGAGACACAAGTTTTTGAAAAAAATATTGAATTTAAAAAATAAATAAAAGTTGTATTGACAAAAAAAAAGTAAAAGTATAATGGGGAAACGCTGAGTGATTTCGGGAGATTTTATAAGTTTGTAAGTAGAGCGGAGCCCAAAAAGGTTACCGAGAACTGCTTTAAATATGTTATTGCTATTACTGGAATTACACTCTATAAATAATAATAAATAATTTGTTCTCAGAGGAAAGTTTCTAAAATTTTGATGTACCAGTCAATATATGTCCAGAATCTTAGCTGTCATTAGCGTGTCTGTTTACTGAGCTAAGCGTTCCGGGCTGAATTCCTAGCACAGCCGAAAAATTTATAAATTGGTAAAATGTGGGTTTCCGCTTTCACAGTGATGAATTAACGGCTGGCCAGGAAAAGGGGGTGAGGGGGGTGGGGTTGTATATTGTGCCGGTTATATATAAACGTTAGTTTACAAGTCATGTGATGATACAATCAGTCGGTTAAGAAAGTGAAAGTTAAATACCTTGAATAAATGGAATATAAAAATATTCAAGCTACCTTGTACTCACCCCAAATTCTGTAATGTATCGTCTCTCCCAGAATATAGGCCGTACACCCTACAAGCACACTCCATGAGACCAGGAGGAGTCTGTGATGGGTAGACATTTGTCGGAATACAGGATACTGCCATTGCTTGGTCCAGATCAGGAAAATCACACATCTAGCAAGGCAAACAATTCAGTGATAATCAATGATGGGCTAGTTATAGTGGCTATGTTGTTTAAAATAAGAGAATTTTTCTACAAGATGGCTCGTTTATCATTGAAAAAAAAGAAACACAATTTCAAAAACTGTTGATATAGTCAAAAGTTCGACACCCTAGCTCAGTAGATAGCATGTTTGCCTGCTGAGTTAATAAGTCTTGTGATGAGATAGTTATTCGGTTCAGAATGTACACGTGAAACACCTCAAATAAACTAAATAATTAATACATGATATATTAAAAACTTATGTGTTATTGTGTATTTGAATCAAATAGATTAGGCCTATATAAAATTAGGGGTGTTCGCGCCAAAATATATAGTATTTTTGATAAGCCACACTCTAACTAATGTGTTTAATAATGTGCCTATATACAGTATATCAAAGTTATCATACTTTTTTTTTTGGACGACACATATTTAAAATCTTGTTATAATCACAACAAACTTGAATTATATTTCATAATAATTTTGTTTTATTATTTTCCGACTTTTTCACAAATGACAGTATCTGATAATGAGGAAAAACATATAGATTTACTTTCATGTATTCTTATTTAAAGTCATGGGATTTGTATTTGTTAGTTGAATATATATATATATATATATAATAAATATAAATATGTATAAAATAACACTAATAATATTGTAAAATGTTATCAATGTCGATTTCAAAAACTTGTTTGTATTTCTTAAAAAGTTTCTTCAAATAAAGGCTGACCTTTAGTCCCGTTTTGTACGGGAAAGTACTGTTTTATTTTTTTCCATACTCCAAGCGTCCAGTCGTTTTAGTAAAACAAAATATACCATTTTGTACAGTTTCTTCTTTATAAAAACATTAAAATGTGCTTGAATATGTGTCAATCCTAAGCAATCCCCAGTTAGCATACATGTGAAAGGACCAGTGATGACTGCGCTTGGGTGTGGTCTAACACACTAACAAACATTTCTTGGCAGTACTAAAACCTCTATGAAGATTAAATTTCTTTTGTTTTGGTAACAAGTAGAAACGTTGTTGATAAATAAAAAAGTTTTTTTGTTTTTTTATAAGAAAAGTATTGTTTGTGTTGTTATCAAGAACTGGCTATTGTGTATAAATAAGACTATTTTATTGGAGTGTGTACTGCTGTGGAAGATATTGATGGTGGGAATAAATAACTTACAATTATTGTTGTGGTGTGAACCCATAGCGTTGTAGAATTTTATTATCCATTATAGCCGTTAGTGGCGAGTTCGGGTACCCAGAGGCCCGAGGTTAAGTCCGGGTTGTTTCTGCACTGGCGCCAGCCGGGCCGGCATATACATAGTGTGTGGAAACAGGGATGTGGACTTATTGGAAGGTTTGAGGGAGCAGTGAGGGGGAGAGAACCCTTACACATGACAGTTGCGGCTCGCCCTCCGCCTTCAGATACCCCGCGCCGTGATTAGCTGATTGAGTATTGAATCTTACAGCTCAAAATAAAATCGGTCAAAAAAATACTTTTTTCTACTATATAAATATTACAATTATTTGAAAAACTAGGAATCAGATAGTTTAGGTTATTTTACCTATTTGATTCTTAGATTTTTTTTATTGGTTCATTGAAAATTAACTATTGGGATCATGAAAGAACCAATTCTATTTTTTTAGCTTAGAAATTTTATGCTCCCAGGAGTTAGAATATGATGTTTAATTATATGGTAAGTATGAATATGTGTATGTATTTAATATGAAAAAATAATTGTTCACATTTTAATTTCTAATAACTTGATTTATTTTAGTAACCAAAGTGCCAGCGCTTTATTAATAATTATAGTGGCTATCATTGAGAAATGAATATTGTATTCATACAATGTACATATTTGTCGTTTATATAACGGTTATACCTTCAAAAGAGTGCACCAAGCAATCCGACAGCTACGACACTTCAACGTGCCTTGAGTTTGGTTCTAGCGTCCATCTCAACGTCACTTCGTCACATGTGGCGCTTGAAAGCTATATCATTTAGTCTGCTCACTGAATACATCCCATATATTTATTATGGTCCGATATTTTTCTAAACAGTTAGCAAAGCAAATCTTAGCTTAGCGTTCTGTGTGTGTAGGCAGTCTACCTGTGACGTAATGTTGCTTCAAGATAGGATCTCCCATGGTAATGTGTATACGTTATATTCGATGATTTTTAAGGAAAAACAATAAATTCTCTTATTTATCGGATCTCGATGTTCTTTTAAATCCTTGAAGACTCGGGCGATTTAGGTTTTAGCTTGTAGGAATCTTCCTGCCAGGATGTTAGAGGAAACGTTTGGTAGTGTGAAATTTGGATGAGTGTTTGTGTATACGTCTTAGCAGCGCGTTTTACCCGCCAGAGTTTGTCCTAGAATGTATACACATTTCCTCAGTCAGGTTTGGATGTAGTATTAGTACACAGATTACGTAGCCTACCTCATTAGAACGCTGATTATTTATCCTTGTTAGTTGGAATTATAGCAGCTTGTATAATTGATCGTTAAAATAGTTTTATGCATTTACTCTTCCTCCTTATCACTCCAACTCCATTCCTCCCCCCTTATCAAATGATATGATGACCTAATAGGTCTTAGATCAGTATTTTCTGCATACAGCATCGGGGAATAAATCGTATCAAGGAGCATCAACATGGATTCGATCTTTCCCGTCATTATTATACTAGGATATAAACACCACTGATAACAGGATTTGACAATTATGAGACGTACCAATCACTAAACACTATAGGAGGGGGATTAAAGAGTAGGGGAGAGCCCTCAACGATAACTGTATAGTCTAGTACCAAATGTTAACCCCACTAGAAGATATCAAGCTATCATTCCTACATACATGCTTAACGGGTCTGTATACTCTTTTATCAAGGCGTTCTCGAATTGTTCAGCCAGGGGAGGTCAACCGAGACAGAGTAGGGCTGCTTAACAATTTGCACGCGATTTATGAAGATGTTTTTTCTCTCAGATTCCTCACCTCCCTCTTTACTCCCTATTTAGTCGTTGTATAATACTTTCCGGGTTTTTTCTGCACTGCAGATTAAATGAACAAAGGGCATTGAGGCATGATTTTTAGGAGTGCACACTCGCCCAGACCTCCTCTCCATTATATTTATTACATATTCTTCACCACATGTTATTTTCGTTTTTACATTTCTAATGCTCTGTCGAGCAGACTCTATGAATTTTGATTTGATGTTGACCTACATTTGACCTATTTACATTGCTCTTATTCAAACATACCCTAGTGGTCATATCCAATCACTTTTAGTACTATCCTTCTATAGGACCCCCAATCGTTTTGGAAGGGGGACCATTGTGATAAAAACACGCTCATATATTTGGCAGATGACTACACTTAGATATAATGTGTAGCGAGGTTATTACTCTCTCTCTCTCTCTGATATTCGGAAAACGTCCTCTGGCGTTAGAATGTGCTTCCATATATCGCCATTCATCTCTCAGGATCGTGCCTACCTGTTTCACCTTCAATAAAGGATTCCTCCTGGTCTTTTGACCAATCCTACCTGGCACGTGGCTACATTTCTATACTACTTCTGGAGTCAGTAATATTCTGTCACCACCTACGCCACACCTTCCACCTATTAGAGCTATAAAATAAATCAATTTGTCCAAAATGTAAGTGTCTTAATTAATTTACTTATTTTGATGCAATTCTTGCTTTTGGATTCATATTCCAGAATTTCAAAGGTGATTAACATAAATAATCCAAAAGAGTAACGTGAATTTCAATGTAACTTTAAACCTCCTATTCCTCCTTCGTCTTTTCTGACTCCACCGGTACTGGGACTAAGCTAATGGTAACATATGTTTAACATGTAGTTCTTAAGAATGTTAGTATCTAAAGAATTTCATAATGGAGATAAACAATAATATTATGCTGAAACAAGTGTGTATTTTAAATGAAATTCTTTTGAAGCATTTACAGAATATTCTACATTACGTGTAATATAATGAGAATTTTCTGAGTACATAAATTATACATTAATATAATATATTCATATTCATTATGTTTTCATTAAAACTATTTGCGGACTTGTAGACATGGAATATCTATTTTTATTTTGTTCATTCAAAATGCTTTGTTGGTGTGCAGCCATAGAAACTAACACATAGTCTTGTTAATTATTCCAGTATAGTTATGATTAAATTTACAGTATTTTTTTTAAATCCAAATAATCCATTTATGAAATTAGAATAAATATTAGTTCAGACATTTATCTAGAAATTTCACAAATTTTTTGTACCTCCAATAATTACCAACATCTTCAAATAGGTTTGTAAACAAGTTCCTACACACAAATAAACATGTCTTCGAGAAGGAAAGCTGGCAACTCTTCTATGTCTGTGACCGATAAACTAGAGATGTACGCCCTTAAATTTGATTTAATAGAAGCGAAAGATAGAAATAAAGCAATGGCACGAGAATTAATAGAACAACAGAAAAAAATTACGGAATTAGAAAATGCCAAAGAGGAGCTAGAGATGAATGTCATAAAGGGTTTGCTGGAGGAAGACGAGGAAGACTCAAAGATGCAAATGAGGCGTGAAATAAAAGTTTTAGAGATTCAGCTCAAAGATGTGAATGGCTTATTAGTAGCAGAAAATATAAAAAACGATCGTCTAACCAAACAATTGAAACCATTACTTGCTAGGGAAAAAAAATTGATGGCGAGAATAGCCGACTTAAAGGCACAGCTTGATAAATGTTTGAACAAACGAGAGGAGATTCTAGATAGTAGTGGTGTTGGTTCTTTAAGAGTCAAGGAACTAATTGAGGAAAACAAATTCTTGAAAGATGATGTACACCATAAAGAGCTTGAGCTAGAAAGTTTAAAAGTCTCATATGATGTAGAAAAAGTTCAAAAAGAAGATCTGATAAACCTACTAAAAGGTATCGTGGAAGAATTATTCCTAGAGTTGAAATATCGTGAAAAATATTATGTAGCAGAAATAGATGCCATAGAAGCAGAAAAGTTAAATGAGTTTAAAAATAATATAGATCCTTTAGGAATAAATTGTATACAAAAAGAACTCCAAAAAATTAAGGAAAACAGGGAAACAAATGAGCCGTTTACGAAATGTGATGTTGAAAACAGTAAACTCTTAGATGATGAGAGTGCACCGTTGATAGACTCCTCTTCCTCCTCGTCTCCTTCAAATACTGACAAAGATTTGTCGAATAAGTTACTGGAGAAAGTCAGTGATGTCCGAAAGGAAGCCATAACTCGAAATGATAATCTACTTACCCAATTAAAGGAAAAGGATGCAACTATAGGAATCTTAAAAAATAAACTAATGGATTCAACATCATTTGGAGGAGTAAATAATTTTGAAGAGCCTATAGTTGAAACTGAGAAAGACAAAGAGGAAACATTAAAGTTAATTGAATTCATTGGAAGGGTTAAACAAGAGCTTGACATATTTGAAGAGGATGAATTGAATGAAATTACAAGTTATGACAAAGTCGAAATAATTAGATGCATTTCTTTGCTCAAAGATAAACTGAAAAATTCTGAAGAAAAATTAGTAGAAAATCAAAATTTACTTTCAAAACTGTTGAATGAGCGAAACGAGCAATCAGGTGATTTGCTACGTAGGCTTTTAAATTGTTCCGAATCAGTTTCTTTGTACAAACATAGAAATGGAACTATTCTTAAGATCGTACAGAAGTGCATAGGTAGCTTTATTCTGTTACAACAAAGAATGACAACAGCAGATGCTCTCCTCATGGAAAGTATTGTCCGTGAACTAAAAGAAGTTGAGACCAACCTAACGATGCCTGAACATGACGATGGTGGTTCAGGTGACGCGGCCAATAACTTAAAAAGCAAATTGGATGATATGGAAAAACATGTGAGAGTATTTACAACCCATCACAATGAACAACTGGACAAAAGCTTTGTAGAAACTGTAAATTTGGTGCAAGCAGTAAAGTCGCTTCAGAACGAAGTCGATTCTCTGTACAGAGAAAGTGTGTTAACTAGGCCAATGGTCGAGCCTGAAGCTACCTCACATAGGACACCAGTCACGGATTATGAAAGACTCATACATTTGAGTTCTACATCACCTGCCTTGTCTGATCGTGCCGGGTCATCTTCAAGATGTACAAGCTCAAATCCTTCCAATTATTCAAAGGGCCGTAAAGCACAATCAACGCCATTAGAACCTTCATCAAATAAAGAAGAAAGAAAAGTCCCTACGATAGTGGTATATGATCCAATGCTTAGTACTGTATCTAATGAAAACCCACCAATGGCCGCGGAGCAGGAGCTAGGGCCAACGCAGTTGCCCCAAAAGACTGATGCTAGCACATCGCCATTTAGAAATTTGACAGTTAAGCCGCACACCCTTGGTAAGACATCACCAAGGCCAGCTGAGGGAGTCCCAGAGAGAGATACACCAACGCGTGATCGAACTGATCGACTACAATTGCCAACAGGGCCGTTAAATGTTGGCCGCATTATGCACTCTGTTGACGACTTGTCCTCCGACCTAAGCCGGCTCAGAGAAAAGCTCGATCACACCAAGAAAAACATTTCATCTACTTTGGAAGTGTCTCAAGATATAGAAAGAAGGGCTAGAAAGATGATGTATGAGAAGAAGGATTGTTAATATTAATTTGTTTATGTAATTAACAAAAAAATGCTCATGTTTTATTAGTAGTAAATTTTCGTTAACCTTGTCAAAGATTATGCTCTTACACATTATCTAACATAATAGTTATAACAACATTTTAACTTAAAATCATTGTTCTATAAACACTTTATGGAACTTCAAAATACATTCTAAGCTAGCATTTAGTATTGTTTGGAAATATATTGATGAAATGATGATAAGTTACATAAAACAAATTTTAAAAGAACTATAAAAGGGTGAAGGAATCAAAGTATTTAAACTTAAAACTTTAATTCTAAGCAATGGGTTAACTTCATTGACTTAACATATTTTTCTCACCCCTTTGCTGGAGAGGACCATGATATTTTGTTAAGACAATAGACTATGGGTAAAACATAATTAGTCAACATTTTTTACTAAATGAGGATAAGCTGACATAAGCTTAGCTCCAGATGCTTATATTCACGTTTATAGAATTTGAAAACATGAATACCTAAAAGTAACTTACGTAGTGGCATACAGCAGTATTATGGTGGCAGGAACTAAGAGACCAGTTTTCCTGTCGGGGTAGCGCAGCTGTGGATTAAGGGCGACCTCAAGAACACAAAGTACCACGATATTGGTGTGCAGAGCGTGGTTCAACCACAATGGTATCACATCCCTGAACGCACCCAAGTCTTCCCACAACGTGGGGTCAATGTTATAAAAACACCAAAAGTTGATGGACATGACCTGGGAATGAGAGAGATTGAGAAAAATCAGTTGATTCACATAAAACACATAAATAACACATCGTTATCAATAATTATTATTTTGAATTTGATAGCTCTAATTCAACAATATCTGATACCTGCATGATTTTAGAAATTAATTCAAACGTTCTACTGGGTTAAATGAAGCTAATCATAGCCAATTACAACTTATATATCCCTTTTTTTACCTCACTATTTTTATTTTTACTGTTATTATCTTGGATAAAAAGTGAACGACTTGGTTGAATAGCTTTAGTTCACATTTAAAAAAAAATTATGATTTAAAAATTTTACAAACTATTTTTATTTATTTTTATAATCGAATTATATACAAATACATTTAACATAAGCCATTCACAAACATGGGGTATAAACTAGCCCACACGTCATTGTACACCTTATTTACCCTTCATTCAAGCTTACCTTACATTGTTCCACTATGACGTAGCTTATGGATTAGCTCTATAGTATAGTCAGTCAAGGCAAGACTGCTTACCTTTCAGGCTAAATTGAGTGTACATGCCTCTAGCTACCCACACATAAATTAAGAACATTTTCTTCTCACTTAAATCAAAACTCTTAGGATTTGATAACATAACATTAAAGGAGATAAAAGAATACGCCCAACACAATACATATTATTTATAGTAGACATATTAAATGCCTCAATAAAAACACCAACCTTCCGCAGTCATATGAAATGCTGTCGCATGAGAACTATTCACAAAGGTTGACGTCATTTAAAATACGGTAGCTACAAGCTTATAGCAGATACGAACAATCTTTAAGATGAGTTTATAAAAATAAATCATTAAAAAGTAAAATAATTATTTAAATAAACTCAATACAATAAACCTAAGGCAATATGGATTTAAAAAAAATTCAAATCATAAAATTATTTTAGGATTTAAAAAAAA
>CABFOW010002776.1:29668-66497 GCA_902141385.1 Timema californicum | reverse complement strand
AAAAAAAAAAAAAAAAAAAACATGTTCGTCAATAGTTTCCTCTATTTTTTTAATTGTGTAAATTAAGGAAAAAAAGTTTCAAACTATCATAATATTGGTAAGTTATGAATTTACTTGTTCTTGTGAGTCGAATGACAATGTAAAACTATTCCATATTTTATCCAAAAAAAATCTCTTATAGCCTATGTATAAGGGGTAGGATACAATAAATTACTTATCCTTAGCAAATTTAACATTACTTGATGTCTATTTATTTGTGACATTTATAAAAATTAATAATAGGCCGAACATCAACAATAAATAAAACCGTAATATATGTTTCTTGTATAGACCTAAGTTTTGACTTTCAGAAGTGACAGCTGCTAAACATAAGGTTTGGTGTAGGGATACATAATTTGGTCTGGCAACTTGTACTTGCGAACAATTCATAAGTGGTCTATAGCCCTGGCTAGTATCAACAAATTTAATTTTTACCCCAGATACAATTGGAGCCCCTTGCTACATAGGCAATAAGGACCACATTTCTAGTTGAGGTCCTCCCACCAGGGCTGGAGGTAGGAGTCTTGTACCAAGTCCCCCTTCAAAATAAAAACTTATTCTACTTTTTTTTGTTAAATTATTTAGGAGCAAAATTTGTAATTTGGATTGACATATTTATTTAAATTTAAATTCACAATGTCAAAGAAGCTTCCAATGACATTTATATTGGAGCATTTTACTTGATTAAATTTGTTATTACTAATTAATAAACACTAGACATAATTGAAGGCTTGGCGTACTGACTCCACAGCCCTGGTGTAAGTCCATCAAGTACCCATGTCCCCCGTTACGATGAAGTCAGCCCGGCCATTATTAGGACCTCTGATACTATTAAAACGTTACTTTTTACACCAGAGGAGATAGGATTAGGAATAAAAGACGTAAGGTCTAGAGTTGGGATGAGATGCTACGGATTGTAATGAAAGGATTCCAAGAGATAACAGCAAGTGTGCAATGGAGGCATTTGACTAAACAGACCCGGCCACCGGCTATTATCAGGTCAAATACAGTGTGCATATATTTTAGCTGTCAATTTTACTGTCCAAAGATATGTATTTTTTTCAAAGTGGAGATGAAGGATATTGTAATACTGTTCTGGTCTTCTTTCACTGTTATTATCGGTTGGCTATGACAAACGCTTGCACTCAAATCATTTGTCAATATTTAGAACTTTCAACATCAAACAGAAAATAAATACAAATAATTATTTACACATTTCTTGCACACTTATCACAATACCAGCACATAAATAATTATCTTACAAATTCAAATTATTGATATCTGTAACACTTTAGAGCAATAGTGGATATTACAGCGTCTATAAATGGAAAATCAAATGCACATTTTCAAACTAAGGCCAGAAATGCCCGAGATTACTATTAATAAATAGATAAATAAAATAAATGCAGTCAGTTGGAAGTGAACCAGTGCATGTTTAGCACTAGCACATGTAATACTTGTGCAGAATCAATGTTGATAGCACGTAGGTCTCATAGACGAATCCTGAAGGCGCTGAAACATAAAATAACAGGTCTGTCATTCAGCTGTAGATCATGTCAGTTGTGTCTGTTATTCAAACAATAAACATAACCTTAGCAACAGTTCTGTATAGGACATAGGACCCTCTAGAGAGAACTAAGAGACATAGGACACTCTAGAGAGAACTAAGAGATGAAGGATCCTCACTTGGCAAAGTCGGAGGACTTGGAGATGATGTGCTCAAACTCTGCAAAGGAGAGGGCCCCGTCATCATCCAGGTCTGCCTCATCAAGGATGTTTTGTATCAGGTGTTGCATGTCCTGCTCCGCCAGGCGCTGTGGACCCGTCAGCCGGTCCACCACTTGGCGGAGGTCGGTCACACCCAACATGTCATCACCGTCAAAATCTAGAACAAGGTTCCTTGCCAGTTTAGCCCCACGGTAAAGTTTGGTGTTGAGCTATTCCACCTACTATCGCCACTCCCCAAGCCATTCCCCAATTATCGCCACTCCCCAAGCCATTCCCCAATTATCGCCACTCCCCAAGCCATTCCCCCATTATCGCCACTTCCCAAGTCTATTCCCCCATTATCGCCACTCCCCAAGCTATTCCCCTATTATCGCCACTCCCCAAGCTATTCCCCCATTATCGCCACTCCCCAAGCTATTCCCCCATTATGGCCACTCCCCGAGCCGATCCTCACCAAAGATCCTGAAGGCGTGCTCCGCCTTGACAGCTTTAGGGGCGGCATCGCTGAACACCGACATCATGTCCAGGAAGTCCTCAAAGGTACAGTCTCCGTCATGACTCGAACTGAAAATGCGACATATGCGGTCTCCGAAAGGGTTCACCTTCAACTCGGGATAGGCCAGAACCTTGGGCAGCGGCAGTTTGGCGTTCTTGTTGTGGCCTATCTTCTCAGGGGCGAGAGCCTTGAACTTCTGGTGGGCGCTGGGACAAACACATCATCGAGGTCTGGTTAACAGATTGGCAGACCTGGGTCGACTTGTCGAGATCTGCCTGCCTTCGACAATCAAGATAAATATACCCTCTTTGGTGGTCTGAGTCGTCCCTCTCACAATGATGAAGTCGGGGTTCAAATCTAGGCTGGATGTAATGAGGGTGACTTTCACTAAACCGTTTCGTATTCTACTTCCATACAAATGTGGGTACACTTCTTCCAAATTAGACCCTCCCCATAAGCGTATATATCCTGTACAGTACCAAACACACCCATAGTATCGTATCTAAGCACGTTTGTTTGACTAAAGAAACTTTTTTTTACTCCTCATTCAAGTTATATAAACATGTGGACTAATTTCACTAATGTGTTATTGATGAGAAAGGTCAAATTCAGATGTGTACCCGCATTTGTTTAGAGAGAGAGAGAGAGAGAGAGTGAAGATTCACCCTCGGTACATCTGACCAACATCATTAGCAGTCTATTATATTGAAAGAGTAGCACCTCAAACCATGCAGCCACTGAATCGGGTCACTAATTATTTAAATTACTGCGTAGTAAAAGGTTATTTACATTCCTAAGAGGCAGTCAAATGGTGAGTGTGGTTCACAGTCTGATGTACTTACTAGAGGACCTCCTTCTTGGTGAAGTAAGACAAGTCCTGGGAAATAAAAAACAAAAGAGAAAGTTAGGGGAATACACTTTATGTAACAATTATTTATTTTATAGCAATGGTGAATATTTTGGTCAACAACAACATAGAATAAAACAATTTAACACTAAGATCTAGGATTAACATATCAGAATAAGGTTCACGCAAGTCTTTGTTCTGTCTTATTTCAACTCTCCCTCTCACTCGTCAAAGTTGTTGTCCAAGCCCAAGAGCACATACTAGTTGACTACGCTTGGGAGAGGCCAATGCCTTGGTGAGAACATCAGATTCCAAAGTCTCTGTTGGCTTGTAGTTGATGATGATGTCTCCAGCTTGTAGTTGATGATGATGTCTCCGGCTTGTAGTTGATGATGATGTCTCCGGCTTGTAGTTGATGATGTCTCCGGCTTGTAATTGATGATGATGTCTCCAGCTTGTAGTTGATGATGATGTCTCCGGCTTGTAGTTGATGATGCTGTCTCCGGCTTTGTAGTTGATGATGATGTCTCCGGCTTGTAGTTGATGATGATGTCTCCGGCTTGTAGTTGATGATGATGTCTCCGGCTTGTACCTTTTCTCTAATGAAGTGTCCTCTAATGCTGATATGTTTGGACTTGGAGCTTACGATGTTCAACGCTCTTTCCCAAAACAGGAGTTGTACTGACTTAAGAAGCTGAATGTGTGTGTTATGCCTGGCCTAGTAGCCACAGACAGACAGATATATGAGTGAACAAATCAAGTTTTAACAGGGATATTTTTCAGTATTTCCAGGATTCTTCTGTAACTTTAATATCATCTACACATATGACTATCAATGTTTGTTTCCACCCTTTAGTAGAAGGAGATGTTGGGTCAGCTTGTGAGGGAACGAAACCCAACTGCTTTGACTTCAAGTCCGACCTTTTAAACCATTGCCTACCAGCTTGTTTTAAGCCATAAACAGCTCTTTTAAGTAGGCATACTTTGTCCCTATCTGGTTTTTGAAGCTTTTCTAGCAACTTCTTAGCTTTGAGGAATGTAGAATGGTCTTTGTTGTGGCTTTCTTCCATCATTATGTCACACAAAAAAATTTCCAACATGTCTGGTTTTTGCATTAATATTCTTTCTTCAAGTTCACCACTAAGGAAGGCAGTCGAAACATCCATTTGAGTGACTCATGTCTTTATTAAGTGTAACTCCAAGAAGAACTCTAATTGAGCTCAGTTTTGCGACAGGAGCATAGGTTTCAACAAAGTCACTTCCAGGGCGCTGAGCAAAACCTTTTGCAACAAGACGAGCTTTCCTTCTCTCTAGCTCTCCGTTGGCTTTATATTTATTCTTTAATACCATTCTACTACCTATCACATTGTCACCATCTTCTCAATCAACAATTTCCCAAGTTTAATTTTTTTAAGTGAGATTTTATTTCTTCTTTCATAGCTTTTTGCCATGCTTCTCCATCACCTCCTTCTAATGCATGTTTAACATCACAATAGGCCGACACATCATGATCTGACATCCGAATTGGAAATTTTCTGTTGCGTTTTGGCCTTGAGTGTACTTGATCTTCATCTGGATCTTGCTCTTCTTGGTTTGAGATGTCTACAAGGTCTTGAACTTGAACAGACTGAGCTTGGAGAGTTTTTCATCAACGTTTTCTTCATTAAGAACTTCTTTGTTGTCCTCATTAGGTTGATCATCGATTACAATGATAATTTTTTCTCTTCTTTCCTTTGAGTCATATAGTTTTTGTCCAAAACCCTGACATATCTTGTGATTTTGATTTTCCTTTCGTTGGGCATCTATATTCTAGAAATTCTTAGAATTCTTGAAATTTCGGAATATCCGACAAAAATTCCTTCATCTGCCCTGCAATAAAAATTTCCTTTGGTAGGCTTTTTGTCCAAACCGAAAGTTTTGTTGCCAAATACATGAAGATATCAAACCGATGGAATCCTACCCATTCCTGACAAGGTGTTTCGCTTTTGAGGGTCCTTGATGGAGACCTTTTATGCAGGTAGTTGGCTGTGTGAATCACCTAAACCTAAAATGATGGGGGCAGGTTTGACTCCAACATAAGATATAGGACTTTATCAAGTAGGGTTCTATTCATCCTTTCATATACGCCATTTTGTTGAGGGGTATACGGTGTAGACAGCCGCCTCTGAATTCCTCATTCTTTTAGAAAACTCTCAAACTCCTTATTGCAGTATTCTGAGCTTTCATGATCAGATTGCAGAAATTTAATTTTGTTTTTGTTAAAATTCCCAACCTCGTTTTTAAATACTTTGAAAACTTCTAGAACTTCAATTTTTGTTTTGTTTTAAGAAACAAACTCGGCTGTAGTGCGTTTTCTCATATATAAAGGTTACCAAATATCTTGATCCACAGAGGGATTCGAGACGCATGGGGCCACAAACATCTGAATGCACTATTCCCAAAACTTTGAGGGTTTCCGAAACTTCTCTTGTAGGAAAAGGAGCTCGGGTTAATTTTCCTTTTATGCATACCTTACAATCATTCAAGCTATCATTCTTTTTGAAATCTAATCCGTCCAATGTTTCATTTTTCTATCTCATGTCCTTCTTGCGCTTTATTCGTTACTTCTACAGCCTTAGAATTAACATAATATAGGTCATTTGACTTCATAGCTTCTAGTACTACATTGCCTTGAGGATCTGTTACTAATGCGTTGTTCTTTTTGAACAGGACATCGAACCCTTTATCAGTCACTTTAGATACTGATAGTAGATTTGTGGTCAGACTTGGTACAAACATTGTATTAGGTAAATTAATTTTGTTCGAATCTTTCATTTTTATTTTAACTAGGCCAGTCTCAGTAATAGAAGCTGTTTGATTCTCAGAGGCCAGTGTGAGTCCCATATTCAGGGATTTCAACAATTCCTGAAAACTGTCTTTATGTCCACACATATGTGAACTGCATCCGCTGTCAATGCACCCTGATGAACTTTCAGACTCACCTGAATTATAAGAAAGGCACTGTTCTTACACTTTGTTGCTCCAACAGTTCACGGCCTTGTGACCGACCCGTCCACATTTATGGCATTTATACTTAAATTTAGAGGTCAAGGGAACATTGGTAAGTTTATGAAAATAATTTGAACGATCTTTGTCCCTTGATTTTTTAAATATTTTTTTCCAAAAAAAGCATCCTCCAAGGTCATACTATAATTTTTGCTTCTGGCTTCAAACTCTTCAATTATTTTGATTCTTAAGTCCTCTGGGGTAGGCAAGTTATCCCTGGACTCAATTGCTACCCTAAAATTTTCAAAGGATTTAGATAAGCTATAAAGCATCATTATGCTTAAAAGATCGGGATTTATACTGATTTCCAACTCTTCAAGCCTATCAACAGCGTCAGTGAATTTATTTAAATGATTACGGACGTCGTCACCCTCATTCATTTTCTGAAGGATCAATTGTTTCAATAAAGTGACCTTTCTAACAGGACCTTTACTCAGGTAAAGTTTTGATAATGTATCCCACACATCTTTTGAAAACTTACAGTTATTAATATGTCTAAGTTCACTGGGCGATACAATTACTATTTAATTTCTACAGGTTATGTGCCCTAAATAAATTAAGTAACTGATTCTAAATTGGTTGTTAAGTTATTGTAGTTTAAATGAAAGTATTAAGTTGTGCTCGTTGATTATGAAAGTGTTGTAGTTCGTGCTGCTAGTTAAACAATATATTTTTTTGTCATGGCAAATTTTGTAAACCATCGTATCGAGCCAATTAAAAAGGATAACTACGATACTTGGAAGCTTCAAGCACAAGCAGTTTTGATAAGTGGATCATGGGAATATATTTCTGGTCAAGAAAAATGATGACATAATGGAATGGAAGGAAAAATATCTCGGTGACCTGGTGGTCTAGTGGTAAGGTGACAGACTTCTGTGCTGGGGTTCGGGGTTCAATCCTCGGTCCCGGCAAAAATTTATCTGATTACCAAACCCTTCCTTCACCTCTGACAAGACATCTTGTGAATGTGGGGAATGCCAGGCCTCCACCGTGGTTCGGATTCCACGTTAAACTGTAGGTCCTCCATTTCATCTCACAATCACCCTACCATTACACATTAGTGTAAGTGCGTATAACCCGAACGGGTAGTAAAACGCGGTGCTAATAATAATAATAACAATATCTCAAAGCAAGGTCAGATATAACCTTAATTATATCGCAAGAACTCATTTATTAAATTGTATTGATTCATTTTAAGCAAAGTAACGGTGAATATTTTGGTCAAAAAAAAAAGGTGACAGGATCTAGGATCTTCTTAAATTGAATTGGATACAGGATTTAGGATTAACATAGCAGAATAAGGTTCATACACGTCTTTGGCGAGTGATTAATTGTTCATTATTCTGTCTTATTTCAAGACCTTCTTGATGAAGTAAGACACGTCCTGGGAAATGAAAACAAACTATAAAGTTAAAGGAACAGTACTTTATGTAACAATAATTTATTTTGTTCATATATTACATGCTTAAGATGGCAAATCAAATACCAAGATTTATAGTGCGATATAATTTTAAATAGTCACACAATTTAAACAAAACTTATGTTCTTCACATTACGATATTGACCCATAATCCTATGCAGTTTATGACGCCATCTTTCCTTGTAAAAATTAAATTGTTTTTATTTTACATGGATTGTAAAAAATATCAAATAAAATGTTAGTACAATATACTAACTTACTTTACGGCGCTAGGAACTGGAAAGTTCATCGCCGCATTTACAAAAGTTCCTATCTTGAGCTAGTTCTATCTATTCCACCTTATTACACCCTCTCTATCTTGAGCTAGTTCTATCCAGTCCACCTCGCTACACCCTCTCTATCTTGAGCTAGTTCTATCCAGTCCACCTCACTATATCCTCTCTATCTTGAGCTAGTTCTACCCAGTCCACCTCACTACACCCTATCCCTACCATGAGCTAGTTCTATCCAGTCCACCTCATTAACCTTATCCCTATCTTGAACTAGTTCTATCCAGTCCACCTCATTCCACCCTATCCCTATCTTGAGCTAGTTCTGTCCAGTCCACCTCATTACACCCTATCCCTATTTAGAGCTAGTTCTATCCAGTCTCTTGAGCTAGTTCTACCCAGTCCACCTCACTACACCCTATCCCTACCATGAGCTAGTTCTATCCAGTCCACCTTATTACACCTTCTCTATCTTGAGCTAGTTCTACCCAGTCCACCTCATTACACCCTATCCCTACCATGAGCTAGTTCTACCCAGTCCACCTCACTACACCCTATCCCTACCATGAGCTAGCTCTATCCAGTCCACCTCATTACACCCTATCCCTACCATGAGCTAGTTCTATCCAGTCCACCTCATTACACCCTATCTCTACCATGAGCTAGTTCTACCCAGTCCACCTCACTACACCCTATCCCTATTCTTGAGCTAGTTCTACCCAGTCCACCTCACTACACCCTATCCCTACCATGAGCTAGTTCTATCCAGTCCACCTTATTACACCCCCTCTATCTTGAGCTAGTTCTATCCAGTCCACCTCGCTACATCCTCTCTATCTTGAGCTAGTTCTATCCAGTCCACCTCATTACACCCTATCCCTACCATGAGCTAGTTCTATCCAGTCCACCTCACTACACCCTATCCCTACCATGAGCTAGTTCTATCCAGTCCACCTTATTACACCCTCTCTATCTTGAGCTAGTTCTATCCAGTCCACCTCATTACACCCTCTCTATCTTGAGCTAGTTCTATCCAGTCCACCTCATTACATCCTCTCTATCTTGAGCTAGTTTTATCCAGTCCACCTCATTACACCCTCTCTATCTTGAGCTAGTTCTATCCAGTCCACCTCACTACACCCTATCCTTATCTTGAGCTAGTTCTACCCAGTCCACCTCACTACATCCTCTCTATCTTGAGCTAGTTCTATCCAGTCCACCTCATCACAACTTATCCCTATCTTGAGCTAGTTCTATCCAGTCCACCTCGTTACACCCTCTCTCTTTCAGGTCCAGTCTAATGTTATCCTCCCGTCTGGATCTACATAGTGGTCTCTCCCCATGTTTGACAGTCAGTACCCCGAACAGGGTTATAGATTCTCCCATTGGCGCTACATGTCCTGTCCACCTTAATACACAGGATTTTATCATCCTACAATATAACTCACATATAAAACCTACATAATCTCGTTATGTTTCTCAATGAACATTCACTAATGAAGGGTTTGAAAACCGAACAGCTGTTTTTTTTAACGCATCTTATTATTTGGGTTGTATGCTCTGAACAGAGTTTATATAATTTGTCACATGGGTTGATTAGTTACTCTAGTATTCAACTGGACTTCCAGTCGCGAAGGGATTAGGGCCGTCACTTATATATAGCGAATTATCTCCCTTCCTCCCATTGAATAATTTTTCCACTCTCCCTCCAAGTGAATGCATGTACCTCAACCAAACCCATCCCTAACCCAATATAGTGTAATTTATTTAGGTTACCCACGCGGTGCACAGTAATAAAACTAATTTGCATTATTATAAGGTTACCCAACCTTGATTTCAAAAGATACTTTTTTTTAGTTTATCAGAAAAGAAAAATAGTATTTTCAATGTATAGTATGAAGTCTATCTATAACCGTTGGATTTATAAATATTTTGAATGAAGTGTGGAGAAAGTTAGTGAGGATGGATTAGTACAGAGTTAAAAAAAACTATATATGCAGTTTCTTGCCTATCCGTTGAAGGAACCGCGTGATTAGTGATGTATGATTTTTTATACTTGCTAGTCTCTCATGATAATAAATATTCCATAAAAAGTGTATACTTTTGATACTTACTTGATAATCCTGGAGCTCTTCTTCAGAAAATTGGCTTTTTCCTTGTCCCATTTTTTTTTGTAACAGTATTAGGAGATAGTTTTTGTCAGTCGATATAAATGACTTCACGAATTAATTTAGCAAAATTGTGTAAACAATAACAGCTGACATTGACACTTCATGTTGAAGGCAGAACAAAACAAATGAAGCCTGTAAAGTGTGAAGGTCAATGTTCCAAGAGAATCTGGCCAGTGTTGAATTGTGCGCATGTTATGGACATTAACACACTTCTAGGTTAATAAATAATATTTCGTATTATAACATAAAACAGGTCCATTAAATTTTTATTTAATATTTAATAAAAAGTTAGTCTGAGCTAACAGTAAATAACGTTAATTTGAGTCTAAAATTCAGATATACACTTGTTTCATTTCGTTTGTTATTCCACATTCACTCATGCGCACAACCTTTTCTATGCGCACAACTAACTTTTATTTAATCTCATAGCAAAATGGTACATTCATAAGAGATGTATCTTCCTATAATCGAGGACAGAAACATAGTTTAACTAACAGTAAATAGAGAGCTCTGTACACACCAAATCAATGCCAAGTTTAATCAACATGAAATAAGTCACTGTAGCCATATTGGCTTCAACTTAACAAATTCCAACTTTTAATTATGTATAGTGTTAACAAAGAATGCTGAATAGCCTGGCAATGAGTGGTTAAAAACTTTAATTTTGAATTGATATACTACTAAATAAAGTTGGGAACGAGATGTATGGACAAAGTAAATAGAGAGGACTACAGATGATAGTTGGGTCTAACTTCTTGGAATCCACATCAAATCTAATCTAACCACGATAACTTTGTACCGGCTGCAAAGGAAAGTTAAAGGGGTGTACTAGGTGTTTGAGGAGCTTATACGAGAGAAAAGAAATTGAACAGGAATTTTGGACCTGAACCAAGATTAGTTCTGTAAACGAGGAGCAAAGGATGTAAGATGTGAATTGAACAACGTGGAAAGGCAAGTTATGATTATAAAGGCAATCAAGGAATCTTATGAGGAGTAAAATGAACGTAGATCTAACATACTTCAAAATATTAATAAATGTTGAAATTGTAATAGTCCCTCATCTCCATCTACATTCACATTTAGTAAGAAATATACGAACTTTTTCAAAGACATTAGTTAGTTCGTAGTTGGTGAAATCTGAGAAACCTAATATGAAAGCCTTATTTGGACCCCAAAAAAAGAAAATATTTAGAAAAAATACCTATATTTGAAATGGATATAATTTCAATTTCAATTTCCTCTATTATAGTGCTGGCCAACAGTCGTAAGACCTATAACAGGCCAGCACTGAAAAGTACACACGTACATACCTTACAATACATATATTTACACAAGAAAAAATGATATTCAAAAAATGGCTAAATAATGTTATATACTGTGTAACAAAGTTAATTTAACCTTTGTATAATATTATTTGTTTTATTAGTATAATTGATTTCTGTTGGTAGGCCTGATTTATCTTGTGAAGAGGGCATTTACCGCTCCTAGCGGACAATTAAGAATTTATTTATTTTAGACCCTTTATTAAAATTAAATATTCCCTTTTTCATATCTCTTTTAATATCTATTTGTAAGCTCTGCACGGTCCATAACGCTATTTTCGAACATTATTTAATTATATTATAATATAACTGAACGCATACTTACCTGGAGGATTAATTAACATCTATTATTTTCACGTGGTATAAGAGGAAGCCATGTTGCAGACAACAGGAGCAAATACCTGGGCCGGTCCTCACTGCGCTTGCGCGGACCGAGAAGAAGCGAAGCCAACACGCATGCCCGACACTCCAACTTGTGTGGACTACCCCCACCCCCGAAAGCCCCTCACCATCCTCAAGCGACACTTCCTTTCGTACGGGTGGAGTGAGCATAATGGCTGCATGGTTTGGGTTGATAGAATCCCGCCCGACCTGGAAATTGGATGTTTCGGCCTAATTCTCACCTTTTCACATTATTGACTTTTCTGCATTCTCTACTTCAGTAAACCTATTTTATTTCTGTCGTTTTTCCTGTTCCTGATGGATTTTTCTTGCGAATTTCTCTTATACCACTCACTTGTTTTTTTCAAATCTTACCTTATGCTACTGGAGGGGCCTTATCAAAGCCCGCTAAAATGCTACGTAGACGCCATAAGTTGCCAAGTAAGATGGTGGGTTTTGGATTGGTACTCCAGCATAAAAGGAAGTTTTAAGTGGAAATTTTCGATCGACGGACGAAACATCGTGGCTAGAGGAAGAAGGGACGGCAAGTCTGTGTGCGGAAGCGTTCGCGGACTTCCCGGACGGCTACCCCGTGATCTACAGAGTTTATAAAATAACCAGGACGGCCCGAGTACTCCAAGATTCTTCCCGCTACCAAAAAAACTGATGAATAGTCTTACTTGATCTGGATCAGTGGTCGCGAGCTCCGGACCGTGCAAGGCCCCAGTTATTTTTTTTTCTTTCCTTTCTTTACTAAATTTTGTTGTTGTCTGATTGTAAATGTTGTATTTTATTTGTTTTTTTCACTAAAGTCAGTAATAGTATTTTTTTTATGTCCGATATTTCTTAGGCTAATTAGCACTATAACGCACCATGACGTCTGTTAGGTAGGGTACTAGTTTTTTTTATTTCTCTCAAAATTAAAGGTTTAGGTTTAACTTGCAAAAGGGTTAACTCCGAGATTCCTTACTAAGTTTTTTTTATGTGCATACATATACTCGTGCTCCCTCGCGGCATATCCCTTGAAAAAGAAAAACAAACAACCTTTTCCCTCACACTATGGCAGAGGAGATCCTGTGGCTTACCTCACGAGACTCCAACCTGGACGAGCCGTGGAGATCCGTAGCATCTGGTCGGTGAGTGTAGAAAGGGGAGAGAACTTTCAAAGTGCAGTCTGATGAAAAGAGTTCCTTGCCCAGTTTCAATCCCCCCAGAGGACACCCCGAAGATTTTTTTAAAAATTAAATTTTTCCTTTTTGTTTGTTTTGTTATCTCAACAGTTGGTTTATTTTCACTTAGTGAGTATTTTTATTACAACTGATGAATAGTTACGAGATAAAAAAANTGAATAGCGATGATGTATGACGTTGAAGAGAGAGGGTCAATGTTGAAATGTTATTTCAAATAAAATACTTACAGTCCGCTTGCCCTCCATTGGTTGGGGATGAGAAACAAGAGAATGTCGATAGTAACTGAATATAACTCGTAAATTACTGAGACACGGACGAAATAGGAAACGTTGACACCAAACATAATAAAGAAGATAAGTATAGTCCCAGAGATGTAATGAGGGCCCTTGAAACCGAACTTATTTATTAGGAGAAGCAAAAACAGCACCAAGGGTTAACGAAGTGAGGTCTTCTGAAAAGCTTGTGTAACATTGTTGAGATTAGGAAATACTAAGCTGGAAGACCATTACTCTCTTCTTCAAACTATTACTTTTTAATGTGCTCTCATTTGTAACAACTTTTTATTTGAGATTTAAATATTAATAAAGTAAATGCACATTATATTTCTTTAAATATTAAAAAGTGTCTTGTTTAGATTAATATGTATATTAAGCTATATTTTTTTTAATGACTAACCTAATTAACATTTGACTCCAACCTCACCCCTTCTGTCCCTTATAAATCAGATAACAGATAGTCAATAAAACTACACAGACTGTAAGTTCACAGAAATATGGCTATGGATTATGCTGATATACACACAACATATTTTTATTAACACTAAATGAAACTATGTGTATCCAAGTGAATAGCATCAACAAGATTATTTACAAGAGAAATGGCATTACATGTATACTACATATCAATATTGTACTGTAAACACCATCCATCAATGAAAATACAATTTACTGAAAATATAATCTAAGATACATGAAATAAAAAATAATAATATGTTGACAAAGGTTTCAAAGTGAACGTATGACATTGACCAATGTGATAAAACAATAGCAACTTGTTGTTACAATGTATTTTTTTATACAAATATGTAATTGACTCTAGTAAAAACAGCCATATATTTCATTTTAATTCAATTAGTTTTGCTATATTTTATAGAACTGTATTAATATAGAAAAGTAAGTATTCGATATTTTAAGTTAATTAATAATATTGGAATTTTCAATCATTTTCATTTTTGAAATATTTATTAATTTTTTGTCTCCTATTGGGCTAATCAAAATAAATCATTTGAGTACTAAAACTATTCTAACACAAAGCTATTATTTTTCTTTGTAATTTATTTTCACTGTTTAAACAGTAAATTATATATTCTTTATTAAAAGACCATCATTAAAAAAACCAATTCCATTTTTGTTGTGTGCGTGGGAATAGGGCTACCTAGCTAAAAAAAAATTACATTACCCCTGGGCATCATAATTAATGAGATGAACTATAATTTGTATTTATAACATTTACATTAAACAACTTTTTTACGGCATAAAACCAAATGTATTGGAACCAAAATTCTTATTAAATTTTATGAAGTCCTTCTTCAAACGGATGAAATAATCTCCTTCCTGAAACAAAAGAAAATACTTGATAGGTATACAACAATAATTTTGAGTTGTTTTATAATATTGAAATAAGATTTAATCGTATAACATGTTGTGGTTATTTTAGTTTAATGTATGGGGAATATTAATTGGAAACTTAACATATAAAATGTCCTGTATACATATTAATTAATTAAAATTAGAGAGCTTATATTATTATTATTATTATTATTATTATTATTATTATTAGCACCGCGTCTTACTACCCGTTCGGGTTATACGCACTTACGCTAATGTGTAATGGTAGGGTGATTGTGAGATGAAATGGAGGACCTACAGTTTAACGTTGAATCCGGACCACGGTGGAGGCCTGGCATTCCTCACATTCACAAGATGTCTTGTCAGAGGTGAAGGAAGGGTTTTGGTAATCAGATAAATCTTTGCCGGGACCGGGGACTGAACCCCAGCCGCCAGCATAGAAGTCTGACACCTTACCCCTAGACCGCCAGGTCACCATAAAGCCATGTTGATTATCTGAAATTTTATTTTTAAGGTGGTGGAAAGTATGCTCATGTATGATTTTTCTCGAATACTTTGGAGAAAGTGTTTAAGACCAACGGTCGTTTATAAAATAATTTACCCCTGTAGTGTAGTTGACGGCTGCGCTTGTTTCGTGTAGATCCAGACGGTCGCGGACGGAGGAGTTCAAGGTTCGAATCTCAGTTTGGTAAACTAGCGGCATTTTTCGCTCTCCCTCCATGCAAATGCTGGCTCACTTCCTCTAAATTCAAACTTCCCAATTATCAATGCGTTAGCGTAATTAGTACTCAATCGTTTACACACGTACATGCTGACAGTAGTTATCAAACAGAACAAATGTTGCTAGGTTTTGTCGGGAGGATGGTCCCACCCGCGCCTGCTCGATATTAGTTTCCAGATTGGTTCAGTACAGTTGAAATTTAAAAAAACACGTGTTAATAATGATAAATATTATAGCGTACTGTCATTTTTGATATTCAAAATTAAACTCTTATATTATGTGTTCGTTAATGAGTGCAGTTCAGAAAATAATTATTTAATATACAACCAAGTCTATAAAGGTATAAAAGCATCACCAGATACCACGTGCTATCCAAATAAATGATGACGGGTGGATAGGGGGTTCGGGGTTCAAATCCCTGTCGTGCGTGTGTACTGAGCTCGGTTCCCTCACTCATCCTCCAAGGGTTGTGTCCCAGACGGGTAGTAAGATGCGGTAGCCTTAATTCTTTCTTGTGTTAAATATTATACATGTAGAACGATGGGAAACTGTTTGTGTGTGAGTGTATTGTAAATTGACATTATAAGCTTTAATAAATATTCATGGTAAGCTAAACAAATCCACACCATATTGTACTCTCGGGTTTGACGGCTACAGGCCATGAAGCTCCCGGCAAAAGATATTGGGGTTCAAATCTGTGTTGGGGGATTTGAATATCTGCGGAGGTGTACTGTTGGTAGTGCTCAATAATAGTTTCCCACTATCCCTCAACGTAAACGCTGGAACATTTCCTTACTCCCCTCCACGCAAATGTGGATTCAAAATTTCCAATTCCTAATCCGGTTGGACTCGCGGTTCTACTTCTTATTTCAATCTGTTGTAATATTTGGTTTGGTTGAAGTGTACATAGAGAAGAGTCAGCCTCGTAAAGATTGTTAACTCTCTAAAAAGAATGCAGAGTGATAGATACTTGCCTCGGTGACGCAGTTGGCTAACGCGGCAGATTCATGTTGAGCTAGACTACCGAGAACGGGGAAGATAGAGGTTCAAATTTCGGTCGTGTGAACTGGGGTAGTTTTTATACCCTCCCTCCTTCCCCCCGGTGAAAATGAGGGTGCAACTTTCCCAATTCCTAGTTCATTAGCGTAAATACTACTTAAACGTATTATAACCCGAACGGTTAGTAAGATGCGGTGCTAAAATAGTAATAGATAGTGAACTGGTCTACACTAGAGGACAAAGTAGTAATCACTGCTTCGCTGGCCGCGTGGTCTAACGCTCTACTCTCGCATTAGGCTATAGACTACTGATGACGGGGAGATTGAGGTTCGAATCTCGGCCGGGTGTACTGAGGGAGGTTGTTTGAGCCCATACCTGCATTTGGAAGGTTTTGTTTATGATTTCACTCTCTCATAGTTAAATAAATACTGTAACACTAATATTTTATACATTGGTGGTCGTGGGGCTACAAGTCATCAGGCTCGCACTAGGCTAACTTTACGGGGGAATAGGTTTAGTAAAAACCGAACCGGTAGTAAAAAAATACTGTGGAAAAACAACTGTTTATATGTAGATTCCAATTTTTATACAAAGAGACTTTTAGAATAAACAAACTTTTTTCAGCCAACATTTATAAAATAATACTACAGTATCGGTGATATTTTATAGGTATTAATAGTATATCAAAATAGGTTGCTGCAGATCACTTGTCTTGACGTATGAATACGTGAAATTAGATCAATTGGCTTTTTCTTGTTGTTCTTATGAAAATGGGACTGTAGTTTGGTGAGACAGTGCTCAGCTGTCATGTTCCTCTCTAGAATTCAGTTGGAATCTATAATAATAAAAGGAAGTGTTTGTCTGTGTGTTTATCCGTTTGTGTGCGATGCCCAGCCAAATCTACGGCACCTAGAGGTCTGAAATTGTTAACATAG
Organism: Timema californicum; assembly: GCA_902141385.1. Classification (NCBI taxonomy): domain Eukaryota; kingdom Metazoa; phylum Arthropoda; class Insecta; order Phasmatodea; family Timematidae; genus Timema; species Timema californicum. The sequence continues at coordinate 49,306 of CABFOW010002776.1, read as the reverse complement.
GTGTATGTGAGGGGGTCCGAATGCACCTCAAAGACAGATTTTTAACTAGCTTTTTAATTAGCCTATTTTTAACACAATAATACAGTTGGTCACAGGCAACGCCGTGTGGGATTGCTAGTCATGAATAATATAAAAGGTAACTGTGTCCTCATTTGCGTGAAGGTAGATAGTGAAACCATCAATTCAACCGACATATTTGATCCCCATCACTGGCAAAAAAAAGACTAGGTCCTTGGGTAGCAATCTATCGTCACAATGTATTCTATACATGCATCGATGGTCGCATGGTCTAGGGCGTCACTAGACGGCTCATGACAGAGTGATCGACGTTTGATTTTCTCACTACAATCAAATGCGGGTACACATTCTACCTGGTCTAGAAAAATCTGGTCAACCAGCAAAGCCCTTCGAAAATGGTGGGTGTGCAGGAAGTACGACCATTCTAAAGATATCGAGGTTCGAATCCCGGTGTGCACACCGTCTAAATGTCAGGCTTATTTAATTCTGACGGGAGCGGAAATCGAGTCCCCTGTGGTGTAAACGGTAGGTATTTCTCCCTCCGGAACAGTTTATTAATCATCCCTACCACACGTTTTTCAAGCAGGGGTACGTATCACTCATATAGTTATGGTGGGGGAGGTCGTGGGTTCGAATCTCGCTCGGATGAACTGGTGGTGATTTTCTACTCTCCCTCACTCCACGTAAACTCTGGAACATTACTACCTTACTCCTCCGATCCATGATGGATACCGACATCCACACATGTTGATGGACGATACCCAACAACCAATTTTAGTAGAATTTTGTGGTGGGGGATAGCGGCCCCTAACTGAGGATTTCGAGACCCCTGATTGTGCATAATTAGAGCTGTGTCAATGCTCTCTAGTTGCGACATCACTGGGAAAACCCATTACCACATAGGGGGTTGCGTCATTGCGATGACTAGTTGCGACATCACCGGGAAAAAACCCATTGCTGAGGGGGAGGGTTGCCAGAGTCAATGACCTAGCTTACACTTTCAAGGTCACGATCTAATCCTGTCTTGTCCAACAGCCAAAATGGTGCCAGTCATCAGGGAAAACCCATTGCCACATATACAACCAGAATTAACCTTTGCGACATTGAAGGAGGACAACAGGTCGTTAACCCCATGTCGTCATGGAAATAACCAGAGGGAAAATTCAGGTCAGACGGAAATATACTGGCATCGGGTATGAGTCACCAGGGAAAACCCAGTACATAAAAAAACAAATAAAACAAGAAAATACAAGTACCAACATGTTTGTAACAAGAACTAACATGTCTGGAAAGGTGGTCATGAAGAGGGCGGGAGGGGGAAAATCAACAGCCATTCAGAGAGCGAGGAGGTGAGGTCACGTGATCAAATTCATCCAATCAGGGCGCTGTACCCATACGCCAATCCAACTCCTCTAGAGTCTCCAGTGGTAGTAATGATAATACTAATAAATAAACCAGGACAAACTGCGGGCGATGTCTGCTATATATCTGTATCTCATGTCCTTGGAAATACGGGTAGTATTATAGAAAGGTCCAGGCACATCAGATGATTTAAATCAACATTAATAACATTACGAGCATTTGCCCAAGAATACAGTTGGATTCATGCTGTCATCTCTTTTTGTGAGCCACTTAAACTTAAAGAATTTTGGATACGAAGAACAGATTAATGAATTTACGCCTAGGTATTTCAGCAGAAAATCAGTGCCTGGTGGCCTAATTCCACCATGTAATTACAGAAATCACTGTATAATATTTATCTGCACTTGAAAAACAAAATGAACTGTATTCCACTATGTGCCTGTATTGCACTGAAGACTCTAAAAATGTGTCAGTACCTGTGGGTCTCACATGATTAAAGGATCTTTTTTTATTGAATAACGTTTATAGATGTAATTCATTTACATCTTTATTGAACAATCTATAGGTACCCATCCATTAATTACAATAGAGATTTATTGTTTTCATTATTTCAAATGATAAGCAAATGGTCCAGTGAGAAATGCTTTGGACCACAGTAACAGGTGGAAAAATTAAGATTATTTTAATATCCCCAACATGAAATATAGTTAAATTACTGAATAATATGTGTTAGAAATAGTTTGGAACTTTTTCTTTCAGTGATAAACGATTTAGTGAAAAAAATGAGTAATTCCATTTGAAGAATTAAACATTTAGTTTTTTTTTTAATAAGTAGGTATAATGATTTTTGAATTTTTACAGGATAATGAGAAGAGATTTCCAAAAATGTGTAATAACAAATTTTAAATAATATTTTATAAGCTTCCAGTTTAAAAAATAATTATTGAAATTGGATGAGTGTTTAATGAAATAATGACGTCAATGGGACCTGGGTCGTCGGCCATATTTAATGGCGGCCCAAGGGAAGCCCGACCACAAGAGTTGGTGGCAGCCTGTGTTTTTACATTGTTTAAGGTGCCATGAATACGAAACAAAAGATAAACTGCGTAAAGGTTTTGCATACTCAAGGCCTCGTCTAAATACTTATCTGTGATATTTGTTATTGTATTCCTTATTACCATATGGAGCTATGGAACTAGACAGAATGAGAGTATTCATATCCATGAGCGATGTACATTTCGTTTACTCTTGAAAGGAAGCAGCCTTACCTTGACTGATTACACTATGACTATTATATTAGCTATACCATAGCGGAACAATGCAAGGTTAGTTTTCTACCTTACAGGATAAACGGATACAACGGAGCGAATCTATTATTTCAAAGTTTTGTTTTTACAATTGGGGATTATGGGAACATTTTAAATGGGTATAACAGTGTATTTTAAATATCAAGTAGTTTTAAAATGTAATCCTTACATTCGACACATCTTTATTGCTCTATATTTAAGTCTACGTCATACACCTAGCGTAGGTTACTAGTTATTACGGTTGGAAAGTTCTCTAATCAACTAAATATTGAACCTATGTGATTGAGAGTCACTCCGACATATACACGAGCGACCCCCCTCCATTCCTGATTTACATCTCGGGTTTGAAAACACATCTAGACAGCGGCGTTCCGTTGTTGCCGGATTGTTGGGTCTGCCCGTTGTCACCCGGTCTTCTGAGGGGCGGGGCCACACTAGCGCCGTTGCCAAGTCGCGCGTTGCCGGGGAGGAGCTCACACAGGAAAGGCAGCTTGTCTGCGCAGCGCACGATGTGCCATTGTTGTTTGCTATCCACGCATGCGCAGTCGTCGTCCTCTCTTCGGTCCCGCGGCTCGCCCGGTGCCCAGGCTCTATACTCGAAACAATTCAACGGCTCGCCTGAACCGAGGTACGAATATATTTAATTATTAAATATATGATTTTTTTAAAATTCACATGCTGACACCTATAACTGACCGTACACGTTTGTGTGTGCACTTAGAAATTTGGTTCTTGATTCTGAATTATATTTCTCACAGAGGTCAGAGCTTTATTAGCCTTGTGAAGCTTGTAGCCATTCTGTAAATTATAACTGACGGTGGCCTGTTTTCTGCTGTAATACTGGTTAACCTTATGACTCTAGTTGGGCGTGGGACTAGTATCTACTCGAAAAAGGAGCTTCAGACAAGAAATTTAATTCAAACCTGGGGGTGGGAAACCTTTTGGCATTATAAGACCGCATGTCCCGCCGCGGATTCCTCATAAGGCCACACAATTCATGTAGGAATACAGTAATTTCTACCAAAATACGATAGTGCACCAACCATTGACCGATAAAAGCAGCTATTTAATTTTAAATAACTTGCTTGAGAAATAACAGCTAATTTTATTACAGTTAATTAAAATATAAACCGTTTGAGAAGGTATACTTCACAACCGGTGAAGATGTATTGTCGGCCAGATGTGCGAAAAGAGCGAATCGAACACCTGAAAATGCCGCAGGTTACCGATCCCTGGTTTAAGCAAACATATTAAGCTTAGCACACGGTTAAATTACTAATTTAATTCAGGGAACTAGACAGAAGAACGAACTCTAATATTAATAAGAGATGTGTTCACCTCTACACCACCATGGAGACTGGACTAAAGCAATAAGTCACCTTTGCCTGTGACGTATCGTCCCTCCGTATCTCTATCGTCCAGACCGACGAATGTCCTCTTGATCCCGGTCCCAGACAGCGCCGTGGTCACCAGTTGGGCCAGACCCACAGTTCGAGCCTCGGTGACGACACTAGGTAGCTCCCCGCCCTCCGAGAGGCATACTTGCCTAGCCTGCGTGAAGTTGGCCGGCCTGGGGTGCACGCGGAACATTCCAACTCCCGGAACACACGTGTGGTTCGGGGTCGCTGCAACAGGGAGGGACTAATTCTGTCTGGTTCTCATAGCTATATTCTCATACGTCAAGTCACTGTTTATAAAACTGTAGAAGACCCTTCCTTTGAAAATATGATTGTATTACCGTTAAAAATTGTGTTTTTTCTTTAGATAGTCACCTTTATTTTATTCTTTTCTAGGTATAAGCTTCTTTTAAGAATATTTTTATTTTAAAAATAATACTTTATACTCCCACATTTTGTTTGACAATTTTGTGTAACTTTGACTGTAAAAAAAAAAGGAAGTTGATAGCGGATTTATAAATGTCGAGCTTATCATATAACTTACGGTCTCACATTTAACTAGCTCTTCTCCCGCTACCCCCCGGGTGGGCTGTAACGGTGATGGAAGGACAGCCTTGTCAGCAAGGTGACACGTGTGTGACCTTACACCTTGTCACGCCTCAACTTCTGGGCGGTAGGACACAAACACGTGTAGATTTGGACCACTCGAGTAAGGACGAGTCGGATAAGGGGGATAAGTTACCATCCGAGTTGGAGGATTTTCCCCTCATGAGGTGTACGGGGGGACAAATAACTGCTGACTGCCTTGGTAATGATCAGCATGCTCTGACCATAGGGAACTGAATGCTAATGCACCGGTGATGACCTGATTGTAAGATCCGTATTTAAGGGAGTGGAGGGAATAAGGGGAGGTTCTTTGTTCACCCTGAAAATCCTTAACCTTACTTAGTATGTATTATTGGAAGCTTTTGATAACTTTTTTATTAATCTATTAATAATAAATCAAATAATACATATTTTATTTATGCCAATCTTCAGTGCTTTGCAATCTTTGTTGGTGGTCGAAAGTGGACTTCCTTTGAAAATCCGGGTTTAGATCTGTCTGACTTGTTTCAAGGACGACTCGAAAGAAAGTATTATTTAAGGAAGGGCTTAATGCTACGTTTGAGTAACTATTTAAAGGTCCATGTTTATTTTGAAACCGTTCGCAACACTTACGTAGAGGTCCAGCGTACATAGAGTAGTAGTCGAAAGCAGAGTTAACCTCGAGGGATCCAAGAGATTGAAACTCTGGACACTCGCAGACGACGCAGGACGCCATCTTGGATCCCGGTGCTGCCTCTGGCGGGCGGAAGTTGAAGGCTAGTCCACGTTTGACGAGGGCGAAATCTTTGCAGCGCTGTAGAGAGGTAATCCAATTCGTCCCGGCCACGACCGCCATCTTGGACCGGCTGCACGGGCGCACCAAATGGAACTCTGGGTAGGGTTGACGTTCCACCTGATCGCACCGCAGTAAAGAGCGCACCACCGTCGCCAGCAGAGTCACACTGACGCAGATAGTAGGGGCTCGCATGATGCGATCTAGTCTCTGCCACATTTACAGGTTTAGAATAACGTAGAGGAGTAAGTTTTCAGTAACGACTGGCCGGATATTGTCAATCGGGCGTCATGCCAGCCTGTCTTTGGACTAACGAGTTGATTACATCCTGTTATTGTTGTCATACTTCGACCGCTAAAGTTTGATTCGCACGTTATCAAAAAAATTCTGAGCAGGAACTGCTCGATTGACGGAGCAATTCACACACAAGCAGAAATATATGTTGACCCACAATGCTTTTCAACACAAACAACACAGTATATCAATATAAATCATTTAACTATCTAGTGGATCAACAGATCTATTAAATTATTAGCACGCTAGATATTTTATAATTATTGTGTCACGTAGAGAAGCAATTCAACACAAAACGAGAATGACTCACACTTTTCATTTAACGAGCTATAACAAATCATCTCACAACAGTAGACGTAGCTGTACACTTGTATCTCGCTTTGGTGGTGCTTGCACACTGCTGAGGTAGGTTGGTTTTGAAATATTATTGGTTCTCCCGCGCAGATTTTATATAGAAGTGCGGATAAAGCTGATATGTTCTCTGTTATTGTAGAATGATCTTCACAGTTCATGTTGATTTCTTGTGAATTCTGTCGTATTTCTCAATCTTGACATTTCATATTTGTTCTACTTATCCTTCAGGGTTGTTTAGCAATATGACCATAAATTTATTGATTCATGTTGTTGTGAAGTTTTAGGAAAACATACAAGACCGGGTTTGAGGGATTAAAAGCGATCTAAATTTATTTTAACATTTAGAAACTTACATACAAGTCCGAAAATGTACATTGAGCTACGACCTTGAAACCCGCGACCAATTAGCACGAGAATAAAGTTTCATTGAAATAAACTACACTATAATTTCTCAAAGAAAGTACCTTCCAAAAATACAATATTTTTTGCGGAGAGAATTTTACTATAATGCAAATGCTATTTTATAGATATTGCTAATAGCTATAAAAAGCGACAGCTGCAGATAACATGATTTGACGTATGAATATATGTAAGTAGATAGTCACTATCATAGCTGTCAGATAAGACTCTTCTTATGAAAATTTGACTGTAGTCGTAGCTTCAAGGAGAAAATCCTTCCTAGTAAACTTTATTACTTCTCCAAGTTCAAGGGTTTGTAGAAAAGCCCACCTCATGATTATTGTATTTGTTGTACAAATATACAAATCAATACTTTTTTTTAGAGAGATCAACACATTTTTTTATGATGTCAGGAACCCTGTCTTAACAACAGGCCCATATATTCACCGATTAATGAAATGTTGGCACATTTCAACCCAAAATCAATAGTTTCTATTGTCACCATAGTTTTTAAAACAGTAAAAATTAGTTGTTTGTAGCTCGATACGTGGTTTTGTCCACGATTCACGTTAATATCCAATTTGTATCCGCCTTGCTAAGAGTACTACGGACAATCACGTCCACACATATAATTATAATCCCCATTTCCGGGCCTGACGCAGTCCTTGCCTTGTTCTTCTAGAATCTACCAGAAGAGCTATTATTGGTGCTCCAGACATGGGTGTGGCGGTCAGGAGTAGGCCGCAACAGTTCTAGGAAACTAAGGTCTGGAACTGTTGGCTGCCGCGACCTACTGCCCACTACTATATAACGTGATGTTCATGTAGCATACATAAATACGGTAAAGTTTAGTTGATAAATCATTCACTGTAAGACAGTTCCAACATTAAATAAAGTACCGGTACATAATAACGTATATTGTACAATACAGTGTACAGTAGCCCCATGGCTTCTTTGGTGCTGACTGACAGCTCACAGCTGACGGCTTTGAAAAGTTACCAGACCAAATTATGTATCCCTACGCCGAACCATATGATCTGCAAAAACATGTGTTTAGCAGCTGTCACTTCTGACAGTCAGCTGTGAGCTGTCAGTCAGCACCAAAGAAGCCGTGGAGCTACTGTACTTAGTATTCTCCATTCTTGTTGTAACAATCACTGATAATGATGATGATGGTGATATGATAGCACCATGCCCACGATGAGAATATTGAAGTGGGGTGATGATGTAGGCATTGTGACTTTTAGATCATTTTATTCTAAATTAAAAATAAATATAATTGGGCAGCGTTGATCCGCGGAGCCGAGTCCTGCTGTCCTTGCCACCGCCACCGGTAGTCGTGGTCCAGTGTTTTCTCCAGCCTAGTTCACATTGACATACATTTGCTAGTATTCGCGCCAGTGAGGTCGTCGATAGCGGTCAGTATGTTTGTTCATTGACCAAGAACGCCACCCTCCTTATCTTATCAGCTGTGCTAAAGAGGTCTGAGTGATATTACTAGTCGATGTTGGTAGATTAGTGATCTGTGATGTTAACTATCCAGACCACTGCCCCCCTACGTGTCTACCCTCCTGCCAAGATGCTATGGACTCGAAATATCTTACTAACTTTCAAAGAAACTTCATTTTAGAACTATCTTATTGTGAAATTATGAAAATAAAAAGAGGATGATATAAACAAAAGATAGAACTACTGAACCTTGTATCGATGAATAAATTTACTGTCCTTTCAATCAGCGGAACGAATTGCTGAAGGTAAACGATCAATCCTGCTTGCATTTGCCAATAAATATGATAGTTATGTGGTTGAAAAATCTCTTGTCGTTTAGATATAATAATATTATTTCCAAAATATAGATGACGATTAAATAATTCTTCATCAGAAATCTTAGAATCAGGACTTCTAATCATCTTTAGTGCTTATTATCAATAAGATATTTTAGGTCGAAGTAATGTTCAATATACACAACTATTCTAAATTTTGTAATGATATTGATTTGGATTAATCTAAATTATGTAAAAAGTCATGGATGAAGGTAGATTTTATTTAAAGTAATATAGGTAGAATATCCTTTTAAGATTCATCCGTGAAGAAATACGCGCTTCTCAGAAACAACGTGAAAAGGATTTCACCACTAAAATATATTTTTTATACCATCTTTCTTGTTAAAATATATACTGCTTCAATTCTTGTTAAAAGTGAACAACTTCATAGTATTTTTTCAAAATACGCCATTTCTCTATACCAATAAGAAGCTAGCCTTCACAAAACCTGTCGCCAGGACTCTGTCTATTAGTTGGATTGTACACTGTTGAAAAGGGGAGAGAAAGGCAAGGGGTATGTTATATAAAAACCATTGCGCGTATGTTTAAGGCATCTCCGGGATCCAAACATCTACACCAAGATCCCGCTCACGCACAAGTCAGTCACAGTATAACACCGTATAATATAAATCACATCAATATCACAAGTGTGCAGTGATATAAAACATTTAATTGAAATATGTACAAGTAATTTACTGGTTGAAATAACAGCCATCAACAGTTCTCTTTCTTCAATTATATTAATATACCGATTTAATTAGTGCTCGAACACGGAGCTATAAAAAGCTGATTAAATGGTATCTTTTCCGTACAGTGATGATAGGCGTTCGATCACGGAGCTTTAGACAACCTAAAGATCATCACAGCATTCTTATATCAGATAATTAATCCGTAGGGTTTCAATCGACGCCCAATGCGGGGCGATTGATCACATAGTAGTTACAATTGACGCCCAAAGCGAGGCGCGAATATTCCATATAATTACAGTTTTATATCTTCATAATCACTATGTGAAAATTTAATCTTTCAAATAAAATCTTTATTAATAATGGTGTTTAATTGTTTTGTCAGATTTTCTTAGAAACAACAATTATTGGACTAGCATAATTATTTATATCAATTGGTTTGAAAATATCATCGATTATACTTGTTTTGTCATTAAAATATGCTTCAAAATCACCGTCTCGATCCAATCCATATAAGTCCCCTCTTTCAATTTTAAACTCCCCTTCTCCTCTCCCTTGATCGATCCTAAAAATGATCCTCGGTTTCTGTAATCATCCACTGACCTTCTCTAACTTTTCCAATGGCCCCGTGTGAGACTCATTAACCTACATCTTCTTTCACTATTTCGCAGGGGGGAGGGGGGGGGGAGAAGACACCGAGTGAGTTGACATGATGGCCATGTATGGGAGAATACAAGAAGCGAGTGGATTGACCTGAGGGCTATGTGTGGGAGAATACAAGGAGAGAGTGAATTGACCTGATGGCCATGTATGGGAGAATACAAGAGGAGAGTGGATTGACCTGAGGGCTATGTGTGGGAGAATACAAGAGGAGAGTGAATTGACCTGAGGGCTATGTATGGGAGAATACAAGAGGAGAGTGGATTGACCTGAGGGCTATGTGTGGGAGAATACAAGAGGAGAGTGAATTGACCTGAGGGCTATGTATGGGAGAATACAAGAGGAGAGTGGATTGACCTGAGGGCTATGTGTGGGAGAATACAAGAGGAGAGTGAATTGACCTGAGGGCTATGTATGGGAGAATACAAGAGGAGAGTGGATTGACCTGAGGGCTATGTGTGGGAGAATACAAGAGGAGAGTGAATTGACCTGAGGGCTATGTATGGGAGAATACAAGAGGAGAGTGGATTGACCTGAGGGCTATGTGTGGGAGAATACAAGAGGAGAGTGAATTGACCTGAGGGCTATGTATGGGAGAATACAAGAGGAGAGTGGATTGACCTGAGGGCTATGTGTGGGAGAATACAAGAGGAGAGTGAATTGACCTGAGGGCTATGTATGGGAGAATACAAGAGGAGAGTGGATTGACCTGAGGGCTATGTGTGGGAGAATACAAGAGGAGAGTGAATTGACCTGAGGGCTATGTATGGGAGAATACAAGAGGAGAGTGAATTGACCTGTTGGCTATGTATGGGAGAATACAAGAGGAGAGTGAATTGACCTGACGGCTATGTATGGGAGAATACAAGATGAGAGTGAATTGACCTGATGACCATGCGTGGGAGAATACAAGGAGAGAGTGAATTGACCTGATGGCTATGTATGGGAGAATACAAGAGGAGAGTGAATTGACCTGATGGCTATGTATGGGAGAATACAAGAGGAGAGTGAATTGACCTGATGACCATGCGTGGGAGAATACAAGGAGAGAGTGAATTGACCTGATGGCTATGTGTGGGAGAATACAAGAAGCAAGTGAATTGACCTGTGTTCAGTTCTCCCACCTTGATTCTATTGCGACGAAACCCACTATAAATTGTGATGTGCGTGTATGCCAAAATGACTATTTTATTACATCACTGGGCCGAGGAACATTGTCCTGGACCTAGACAATGTCAGGATAAAACATTTATATATTATTGTATCTTCATCGGAATCTTAACTATGGCGATTTATTTATTGGACTCTTGGGCGCTAGAGTCTTTTCAAGTATTAAATCTTCAGATAGCCACAATTGTTTATTGACTTGGAATTCAACGAGCTAAATGTAAATGGTTTTGATATTGTGGTTAATAGTAATTATTTTGTAAACTTCAACATAGCGTTTATTTTTGTTTGCATTTTGAAATATAGTTTAATGTAGCGTAATATTCTGATCTTTTTGATTAATTATGAAATTAATTAACTTTAGTATATTTTCTAATCTTTTTCTGTGGTTCGCTTCAAAATATGATATTTTCATTATTATTTCCTAATAGGGTTATTGTTTTCATTTCCTAATATTGTGTCAGATTCAGATAGTCCCGGGGGAGTTTGACTAAAGTCTTTTAGTCAAACTCTCGTGTAATATAAAGTTTCTTATAGAAAGTTAACATGTGAAGTTGGTGACCTGGTGGTCTAGGGGTAAGGTGTCAGACTTCTATGCTGGCGGCCGGAGTTCAATCCTCGGTCCCGGCAAAGATTTAACTGATTACCAAACCCTTGACATCTTGTGAATGTGAGGAATGCCAGGCCTCCACCGTGGTTCGGATTCCACGTTAAACTGTAGGTCCTCAATTTCATCTCACAATCACCCTACCATTACACATTAGCGTAAGTGCGTATAACCCGAACGGGTAGTAAGACGCGGTGATAATAATAATAATAATAATAATAATAATAATAATAATTCTATGCTAGCGGCCGGGGTTCAATCCTCGGTCCCGGCAAAGATTTATCTGATTACCAAACCCTTCCTTCACCTCTGACAAGACATCTTGTGAATGTGGGGAATGCCAGGCCTCCACCGTGGTTCGGATTCCACGTTAAACTGTAGGTCCTCAATTTCATCTCACAATCACCCTACCATTACACATTAGCGTAAGTGCGTATAACCCGAACGGGTAGTAAGACGCGGTGATAATAATAATAATAATAATAATAATAATAATAATAATTCTATGCTAGCGGCCGGGGTTCAATCCTCGGTCCCGGCAAAGATTTATCTGATTACCAAACCCTTCCTTCACCTCTGACAAGACATCTTGTGAATGTGGGGAATGCCAGGCCTCCACCGTGGTTCGGATTCCACGTTAAACTGTAGGTCCTCAATTTCATCTCACAATCACCCTACCATTACACATTAGCGTAAGTGCGTACAACCCGAACGGGTAGTAAGACGCGGTGCTAATATTAATAATAATAACATGTGAAGTTAACGTTTTTTGAAGTCTTTATTCTTTGATATGAAAAAGACACTTTGTTAACATTTTGAAGGTACCCATTAGGCCCTTATTTAGTCCTTATGTATTATCCTGATGGATATTAATATTTTTAATTTATTGTAGTAAATTCAACCCGTAACTTTGTTCTGTCTCTTCAAGACTGATCCATTTGAATATTGGATATATTATAAGTTTATAACTCTCTCTTAAATAATCTGCGCAATTTAAAGATATGAAGTTATTATCTATTTGTTTGGTTTTCAACATATCTCAGTTTGATTAATGAGACCTTGTAAAGTTTTCTGCTCGGTTGTTATTGTTTTGAATAAACCGTTCATATTGTTGCTTTTAAATATTGCTAATAATTTCCCTTGTCACTTGTTCCTTAGCTTACTCCCGTTACCTTTTATCTTATTCAAGGTCGTAAATAAAAGGACACATAGTGGGGGTGTAACACCGCGCCACTCTGCTCTCCTTAGCTTAATTAGCTAATTAGCTATCTATATCATTACTGAGCTGTGTTGAAAATCATTACTGTATATTCCAGTTGTTGTGAAATCATATTCTGAAATGTAATCTTGTATATTTCTGTTTCATGATGGACAACGGGACTACGGACGCTACAACTGGGGGAGAAGCGGCTCTCGAGTCTAGTGTATTGTCAACGCCTATGGTTTACCGTCTCGACAAAGAAGGCCCTCCCCTCCGAGCTTACCAAACGAGGGTTGCGATGTTCACTGGAAACCACCGTGGTAAGACCTCGTGCGATTCTCGTGGGAGTCCTGTCGGAGAGCGATGCATCTGATGACCCTGCAGCAGTGGGATCGAAGGATCACCACGCAGTATCTGTGAGGGTTGGAATCCCGGTTGACATGCCACGTGCTTTGGTGAGTGATAAAACTCTAAATAAAATTCTCGCCGAATTTGGTAGCCGTATACCGCTGTGTGATGGTCAGGATAGCTAATCTCTTTTTTTAAATTTTCAGTTGATGTTGAAAGTATATGCCGTCTGGGTATTGGTTCTGAGTCTGATTTTATAGCTCTTTGTTTAGGGAAAACTTCTGGATATTTGACCCATTTGTTCTCTGAAGGGTTAATTCATGGGTTAAGTTGGAGACATATTAACCAAAATATTTTGGATTGTCTCGTACCTACTAGAGCCAGGGATAGCTTGCGTAAATTGTATGCACATAGCTTTCAACGTCCTGATGAGTCATTAAGGAGTTTCATCATGGCCGTGTTCGAGGCTGTCGAGGTATTAGGTTTAAACCTCTCGGAGCGCCAAGTTATGGATATTATTTTGGAGAATGTATCCCCCTTGTCTCGACGCCATCTTGTATTTGCTAGTAAACCTTGTACTCTGATTGAACTTCATGGGCTGGCTTCCCTTATTGAGGGTACGTTATTGTCAGAAAACGAGTTTTTGGCGGCTAATGCACCTATTGCTGTTGCCAATAGAGGTGTGGGTTCGAATCCGAGTTTTGGTAATATGCAGAGGAATAGGTATAGTAATACTGCACGGGATTCCAAACCTGTGAGGCAGAACCACACTCGTCCGCGAAAATTGGACAGTAGGTATTTGTCCATAACTCGCTGTTTTAAATGTCGACAGTTAGGACTTGTTCAGAGTAAGTGTCCGTCGGGAAAGTAGTTGAGCGCCGCAAGGTTCTTGGGTCTGCCGAGCGATGCGCATTACCATGCCCACCAACCCCTGTTTTAGATCTTGAAATTGGTTCCCTGGGTTGTCTAGGATTATTAGACACGGGGGCAAGTTCTTCTTTGGTAAGTTCTCAGTTTTTGACCTGTCTTCAAAAAACTAACAGTATTATTGTAGAAAATGCTATTCCTAAAGTCTATGCCGTTGGTAATGTTTGTACCTTGGTGGTTAAGGAAAGAGTTAGCGTCCCTATTAAGATTGGTAGATTCTCATGGAAACCCCTATTGTATGTTGTTTTGGGTTTACCCTATAATGTAGTTTTAGGAATAGATGTTCTTGCTCGCTCTAAAACTATAGTTGATTTGTCTTGTAGAGAGGTTTCCTTTAGGTTTAGTGTTTTTGTAAATGTAGAAAAAATAGATGTTAGTTCTATTTTGGATCATTTTTCCGATTTCATAACTCCCAAATGGGGAGAATGTGATGTTCTTCCTGATGACATCATAACAGAAGACCCCAAACCTGTAAGGTCGAGCCCGTGTTCTTGCGCCCCACCCAAATTGCACATTTTTAGGGAGTTGATTCAAAATATGCTCAAGACCTTCTAAATCTGCTTTTGCTAGCCCGGCTTTCATTATTCCTCGTAAATCTTATGGACATCGACTTATTATTGATTATCGGAGGGTAAACAAACATATTCGATTTGACCCGTATCCTATGCCTAGTATTGAGTCCGCTTTTCAACATCTTGGTGGAGCTGAATGCTTCAGCTTAATCAATCTCATTGCTAGTTTTTTTTGCAATGCGCACTAACGGAACGCTCGAAGCAATTCACTGCGTTTGTCACCCCATGGCAAATTTATGAATCTAACCGCGTTCCCATTGGATGTTCTATTCGCGGTCAAGCTTTCAATCGTGTCCTCGATCACATTTTTGAAGACTGCAAGTTCAAGTTTGTCTTTAATTATCCAGACGATATTTGTATTTACAGTAATACTTGGGAGGAGCATTTGACGCATATTGAGATTGTTTTGAGTAAGCTCAGAAATGCTGGACTTACGGTAAATCCTGATAAAGTGACTTGGGCTACCACGTCCATCAAGTACTTTGGTTATATTATTTCTGAGGGTAGCCTGTTGGGGGACCCTGAGCGAGTAAAACCCATTGTTGATTTTCCTGCACCTAAGAATATTAAGGGTGTTCAACATTTTACTGGAACGTGTGCGTATTACGCTAAGTTTATTCCCCACTTTTCGGATATTGTCTCTCCATTGAATGGTCTCAAAAATAAGGGTTCAAAGTTTGTTTGGGGTGAGGACCAAACAAAGGTTTTTTATTTGTTGAAGAGGTCCTTAATTTCCCCTGAGGTGCTTAAGATGCCTGATTTCGCCCTCCCTTTTTTGTTGCAAGTTGATGTTTCCTCTGTTGCACTCGGGGCTGTGCTGTCTCAACGTCATCCAGAGGAGGTTTAGTCCGTTGCGTTTGCGAGTAAAACTCTTTCGGAGGCGGAGAGAAAGTACAGCGCCATTGAGAAGGAATGTCTTGCCTGTGTATACGGAGTATAACGTTTCTCTGATTATCTTGAACAAAGCGAATTCGATCTCTATACGGACAATATGGCTTGGGCGTGGATGTGGTCTCACCCAAAGCAACTTGGGAAGATTGGCCGTTGGGTTTTGCGCCTTTCGCAATTCAAGTTTAATACCCACCATATTTCTGGCAAACATAATGTTGTGGCTGAAACCCTGTCAAGAATGAATGAAGGATTAGATGTGATTGGTGCGGAGGAGAACATGGAAACGACGTTTATTATCCATACTATTCCAGATTCGTTTGTGTCTATCTCCAAGCATCAAAAGGAGGATTCCCTTGAAATTGAGCTGTTTGAGAAAAATGAGAAAGGTGAGGATTTGGGAAAATATGGTGTTTTTTTAAGGGGCTTGTAGTTTCTTTTGACCGAGGTGGCAAGAGAAATATTTTTGTGCCACTTAAAATAAGACCTATGTTAGTGAGTTATTTCCATGACTCCCTTTTTTGGGGGCATTTGGGAGTACTCAAAACCCGTCACAAAATCTCGAAAGAGTTTTTCTGGCCCAGCCTGTATAAGGACGTGAGAGATTGGGTTAGGAAGTGTGAAGACTGTCTTAAAACTAAACCGGCCCGGAACACTCGCGTTGGACTACAGTCGGCCGATATAGCTCAACGCCCGTGGGAAAAGGTGTTCGTGGATTTTGTTGGTTCCATTACCCGGTCATCTAACGGTAACACATGCATTTTAGTTGTGGTTGATGGATTTTCCAAGTTTGTCGTGTTAATCCCCCGTAGGAACATTACAGGTACGACTACGGTAAAGGCTAGAGTTTGGTCTCTGTTTGGTGCCCCTAGAAAGATCGTGAGCGATAATGGCCCATATTTTAGGTCAAAATCGTTCAAGGACATGTGTTTTGGATGGGGCATTAAACACGCTAACACGAGTCCTTATTATCCATCCCCCAATTATGAAGAAATGTTCAATAGAAATCTTAAGGTAGCACTGACCATCTATCACAGCGAGTCTCAAGTCCACTGGGACCGTGATTTAGATTTTTTTTTAATTTGGCGTATAATTTAGCCATGCACGAGTCAATTGGCGCTTCACCTGCTTCAGTACTGCTGGGTAGGGAACCGAACCACACCCTGTTAGCGGTCTGGGATGTTGACCCTCTGCGGGGAACTCCAAATGACCCTTCTTATTCTGAAAGGTGATCCACCACCTTTCAAAATCTGAAAAAGGTCTCAGAAGAGAATTGCTGAAATCTACAACCGTGGTCGTGTTCCTGTGAACATTGTTGTTGGAGACCCTGTAATGTGTAGGTGCTTCCCTCAGAGATCCGCCATTGATAAAATAACCGCCAAGATCTCTCCCAGATGGAGCGGACCATGGTCAGTGTCGGTGAGGTTAAATAAACAGACAGACCCCACCGAGACACGCAGAGCTTATGTGAGCCACCTTAAATTAGTACCAGCGCAATAAGTTAACGTGGTATTAATAAATGGGTAATGTACTTAAGTTCAAATGATTACTTATATGATTACTCCGTATGGTATTTACTCAGGAACCCTTGCCTACCACTCCCTACTGCCTGTGTATGGAAGCTAGAAGATAATACACTTAAGCCAATCTTAATGAATAAAGATCCTTTACATAAAGAACACCTGAAAATATCGTCATGCAAATGTCTCAAGAAGTTCTGTGCTGCTTCTTGTTCATGTAAGATTGCTGATGTCCCGTGCATTCCAGCATGCTCGTGTTTTGGTTAAGAGGGTTTCAATACGTTTAAGAAAACCTACGATGAAGGCTCAAATGATGAGGAAGACTCTTAGTTATTGAAGAGTTTAAAGTTAAGGTAATTGACAAATCATTAGCGTAAACTGTCTAATAACTACAGGAATATGAGGTGTTCTTGAACGTTGAAACATTTGTGGGTTCTTGTTCCTTATTTTATATAACAATATTAATGTTAAACATTTCTTTAACAGGGCTTCCTGCTGTTATTACATCACAATTATCTCGGTCTGAATGTATAGCCACCCCAAAACAGCAATCGACACCAAACCTGATTGTATTGTCCACAGCATTCAGATAAATTTATAGGTGGCTATTTTGAATATCTCGTCTTGTTGATGTCTGGCACTATTTTTATAATTTTTTTTACTCTACGGCCCCAAAAATATAGAAATTGACACCGAACTTGTATTGTTCGAAAGTTTTTAATTTTTTTAGATTTTGAACAACCATATTGTCCATCATCTTCGATTTTTGGCGATTCCAAGAAATTTGGAGATGGAAAACGCACTTTTCTCTTTAAAGAGGTCATAAGAAATTCAAAAAACATTTTTGTCGTTTGTAACAAAGGAAAGCCTACGAATTTACATTCGGCGGGCTTTTTAAAAATTGATTTTACCCTACAATTATAAACCCCGGCTACCACCAGCAGCCATTCTGTTCTATTATTTATAAATAGGCCTTCCCAGGTCCATTTTAAGACCTTTTTAGGCCCTAGACACTTATTTATAGATACCTGTGTGTCCGATATGTTTTACGCTAATTTATGAATCTTGTAAAATACTCCCAAATTTGAATGCACCGTGAACGCCAATGGTTCGCGATAAGTGCACTGAAAACCACGCATAGCAACATACCCTTAATTAAATTATTGTTTTGTCATTAAAATATCAAAATAAATATTTTTAATTAAAATTGGTTGTTTTTTCTTATTTTGGGATTCTTTTAAATGCAATTTTTCAAGTGAAATATTGAAGGCCTTAAAAGGTTCATAGGCCCCAGGCCCTGTGCCTTTGTATAAAGCGGCCCTGGGCCTTTCAAAAGGTCAGGGTGCTGGTGGCAGCTGTTAGTCCTAGTTTAGTTGTTGTCTGATCAATCACTCATTATGGCTGCGGGCAAAGTCTTAGTTAAAAGTTAATTTGAAATAATTTCAAACTTATATTTTGAAACCAAACCTAAGGACGATATCAATTATTTTATGATATTATATAAATAGATATATAGATGGGAAATAAAGGTAGACTAAATTTAATATGAAGCACCCCAAAATAATAACACGAGAACATTTCGAAACCAGTTATGTTTCTCTTTGTCTAAATTACACAAAATAAGCTTTTTGAAAACACCCTTATTTGTCATTTACTGAAGCTCTTTAAATTTAGGCCAACATGTAAAAATACACACATTTGTAAAATTAATTTATTTTTATTTATAGTTTGTACAGCTAAGATTTTAACAAGTTTATAAATAATACCATTAGAGATAATTGAAATGAATGTGTGTGAACCACGACCATTTTAATGTTGATAGCTAATATCTCGAAGGTATTTATTGCTTTATATTTCACGTTGTTTGAGTCTATACATTTCTCAGTATGTGATCAAACACTATTAGGCCTGTGTATGTACAATGTCACATATGAGCTTCTACATACGGAGAATTGTTGGTGTAAGGCCATTTAACTAGTGAACATATGTAGGTAAATATCAGGCTGGTATGAGGAGAGCTACCAGGCTTGTATGTAGAGAACTATCAGGCTGGTATGAGGAGAGCTACCAGGCTTGTATGTAGAGAACTATCAGGCTGGTATGAGGATAACTAGAGGGACAGTTGAAAGGGTTTACTGTTGCGAGTGATAGTATAGTTCTGTGAAGCTTGGAAATGTTATTTCTTGGTCACCAGAGCATCGAGACAAGACTCAACCTCCTTAAATATCTCATCCGGGTCTTTCTCTGCACATATCTGTAACACGGAGAGAGGCCAGTGTGAGCTCAGCATCAGTTACCTGTACAGGATACCAGTGTGAACTCACCGTCAGACACTTGTACAGCAGACCAGTGTGAACTCACCGTCAGACACTTGCTCTGGAAGTGGTCTACCACGGGCTTGCTGTGGGTCTGAAAGGTCTGCAGCCTCTTCTTGATGGTCTCCTCGTTGTCGTCTGCCCGGCCCGAGGTCTTGGCCCGGTGTAAGAGCCGTGCCGTCATCACTTCAGGAGTAACGTCAAAGTTGAGGATCACGGAGCACGGAGCCACCTGCAAACCGGGCGACTGGTGGAGTATTATACAAATTGGATTCCTTGACCAAAGCCTTGGCCGCCATTGTTAAGGATTGTGCTACAGGGATAGTGTGTTTGATTCTATTGTTCCTTGTTGCTGGGGTGGACACCAGAACCAAAGGACAACACCAAGTTAATATGCCCCCCCCCCCCCCCCCCC